>CM022472.1:31103691-31257906 GCA_011952105.1 Coreoperca whiteheadi | reverse complement strand
TGTGGGCGTGGTCTCGCGGTGGGGCGGGGGGGGGGGGGGGGGGGGGGGGG
Source organism: Coreoperca whiteheadi (assembly GCA_011952105.1). Classification (NCBI taxonomy): domain Eukaryota; kingdom Metazoa; phylum Chordata; class Actinopteri; order Centrarchiformes; family Sinipercidae; genus Coreoperca; species Coreoperca whiteheadi. The sequence continues at coordinate 31,257,856 of CM022472.1, read as the reverse complement.
GGGGGGGGGACAAACAGAGGCAAACAAACTAATCTTAAAGTCACTTTTCATTTCTGTATTTAGTTTAGACTCGGACAAATGTGTTAAATAATAAGCCAAGAACAGCGTGCCTCTAGAAACCCTGTAGCATGACCAACTCTAAACTCTGTGTGATACATCATGTAATGCTTTCATACGCAGATTATGAAGCAGAGAAATGGCAGGCTTTCCCCTCTCCCAGCTCCACATCATAACCACCGACCAGTCTGAGATGGACCCGGGCTCATGCCCTGCATCCTTTCATGAGTATTCTGCACTGTTGGCATGGTTCTGAGTGGGAGCGGGGAGTCAAACTCTGCTCTTGGTACCCTCTGATGATCCAGATTTGATCAAATGTTCCATCCAACCATCTAATGACAGAGGCGGAGCCTGGACGTCCCTCTCACCTTCACCTCTTGTATCTTCTGAGAACAGCTCCTAAGCCTGTGACTTGTGAACTGGCCTGTCCACAGACGCTGCGGCTGAGACGAGCAAACCACTTCCCTTCTCTCGCTGCCGTCAGAGCGGCATGTTGGGAACTTGCTCCTCCCCGTGCTACAGTTGCCTAGCAACCAACAGTGTGGCCTTGTTACCTAGATTCGCTGATGTCCAAGAAACAGCTGAAATGGAGCTAATGACCAGCATGGTTTGTCCTAGATCTGAACTAAGAGCTACGAAATCCTCCTTGCAGGACAAGCAGCTGTTCCATCTGGCTGAGGATTTGGGATTTTTGGTTTGACATCTTACGTACTTATGTAATAATCCCAGGTGTGGGTGGAAGCAAACAGGGCATGGGGATATTTCCTCGTAATCCAGCATACTGACGTGAAGAGGACGTTTTGGCTCTCCCACTTCTGGAGTAATGATGAGGACATAACGGTACCTTTCCATCACGAGGGCTTAATACTCGCCGCTGTTTGGCTCGCACATGACCCTCATTGATTTGTTGACATCGGGTTTGATTTGGTGGAACATCGGACAATGTCTTTATGTAAGTCAGCAAGCCAAACCTCAGGTACACAAAGTTTCGGTTCACAGGATTAGGATGCACGCCGCAACCAGGCTCACGTCCGGCAAGTGACGTCAAGCGTCCGAAACGATCATTCCACGAAGGCGTTTCACTTGTTTGCCCCGAGACTCCAGGAGGAAATCATGTGTGCTTTATGGAAATAAGGACATATTGCTACACATGAGAGGGGAACATTCTTTCTTTTGGGGGGGCGCAGCGGTTCATAAACTGTTTACAAGTGTTTATACATGAGGGAGTCAGAGAAACCCTGAGAGGCCGGGCTGCACTGACAGGTTAGCCTGTTGCTTTCTTCCAGTACAGCGACTAGTTCAAGAAAGGCTGGCGTTTGATATCGGAGCTGTTAAAGCACTTTACCAGAACACCGAAAACGCGGGACTGTTGTTCCTGTTAAGAGTCACCGAGTTCCCATGCTCTGGAGAGTGAATACTTTGACTACAAACACAGGGCACTGGATCACACACACACACACACACACACAAGCTCCTGACCCTGTTTCCTCTCTCGGAGGAGCCTGAAATAGCAGTGGGTATCTGGGGGATTCTACAGTTGTCTTTCAGTCAAGATAAAATGTGCAGACGTGGGTACGACTGACCTCAATGTGTGTACTTCTTCACGTGCACCGTTTCAGCTGTTCAATGTTGGATGAAAACGTCATCTACATCATCAACACAGAAGACTCTTCTTCCTGCCACGTCTTTGAGCTGTCATGAATCTATACCACAAAGCACTTTTACACTGCGGCTTTGAGATGCACTCCCATCAAACATTTTCCAGGAGGGCTTTGCGTGCCTCTCACGGGGGTTTCCATGGCGATAACAGCCAGAGGGGAGGGCAGAGATGTAGCGGCCGGCATGCGGATTAAGATGTTTGCCGAGGACGACTAAACAAAGATGCCGCAGTGTTATTTCAACAACGTCCAAACAACCATGCAGTGGGAATGCGTGTGCGAAAACACGAAGGGCTTCCAAAGCCCACTGCAGTCCTGCAGACACCGCGTTAACCAGCAGAGCCCAGCTGTGGATGGAAGAACATGCTCCCGCTCAGGTTGTGCATCCTGTCCGAAAGCTGAATTTAAGCCTTTTAAAGACCTTGTTCATAGCACACAGAAGGCCATTCAACAGCCGTTATCATACCATCCAAGGCATGTCACTTTTTATTCAGTACTTCGTAGCAACTTTGTTTGCTACAAGTCTGAAGGTGCGGAGCGGCCTGGCATTGCCGGTCTGAACCTCTCCCCTCATCTTCCATTTCCATGGGGCGTTACCAATGGGCGCAGAGCAAAATGCCTCTGGACGCCGTTTGGAAAGCCCTACAACCAATCAGAGCAGCGAAGCATGTGACGTGCGACCTTTCAAACTCGGACCGGTGACGGGTGGAGATCTGTCGGAATGGGAGGGGGGCCAGACGTGTTGGAATGGTTCCCAGGACTGAAAGTCTCCTGACAGCCCGCAGTCCAGCCCTGCCTCCAGCAGCCAGGAGGAAACACTGAACACAAATGTACGGCTTCTCCAAGCCCTCTGAGGAACCTGCAGGTGTCCCGAATGAAGACCTCGCAGTACGATGACACGTGCAAACGGCTGTTGGGCGCAGACAGAGCTGACGGAGAACATGCAGACAAGCCAATAACGAGTCACGCATGTGTGTCCGTTAGCTTGTTTTGGATTTCCCCTGCCCCCTAGTGGCCAGACCAATATATCGACGCAGCTTTAAAATGCCTTCTAAAAAAAGGAACACGTGAAAGATTTCCACGGCATTCTGCTGAAAGGTGTTTCGACTGTTGTGTTCACCATGGCTGAATATTAGAAACATAAGTTGCAAAGCTTTAAGAGGCCCACAATATGTTGGTGGTCATACAGTAGGTTTTATCTGCCCATGGAGTGCAGGTGGAAATAAGCTGTAGCTAAATCTTTTCTCTTGTTAGATTAATGTATTTGCACGTGGTCCCTGTTAAGTAATGATAATAAGTAATGAACCAAACTATGTACTGTATGTGGATGTGTTAGGCTCTTAACCGTCCACAGGACAGTTCGGTATGCGACTCCTCAGTTTGGTACGAACAAAATGACTGTCCTAATGGTCTATTTACATGGACTGCTCACACAGGGGGAACAGACACTGTAGAGCGCGAGTTTGACCCGGAACGTTTTGGCAGTGCACCAGTTTAACCAGGCTAGCGAAGCTCCTGTAGCGTCGCTGCCCCCCGAATGAGAAACACAAGCGGTTGGTTACAGCGACTGGCGTCCATCTGTATCCCGACATCGTTCAGCAGGAAACATGTCGTGTACGAGACGGAACCAGCCTGGAAGGCGAGTCCTCCTCGGGCAGCCTCTCGCTGCAGATTCAGTAACTAACGCTCCAGGAGGGTTTGCCGCTGCAGAGAAGACAGACTCTGAGCACATGGTCAAAGGGCCTTCGGTCCGCCATGCTGCTCTGTATAAACCAGAGCGCGCTGCAGCAGGCCCGGAGTGATCATCAGCTCAGAGTCTTACCATGGAGCGGTAACTGCTACAGTAGGAATGGTGGCCACATGTTCGCACAAATGCTATTTTGACACCCAAAATCCCAGTTCCGTTCAGACTAAGCAGAGGGTGACAATCTCCTCCCTATCAGCCACCGCTTCACCCCAGTGTAGAATGAGGATGATGGCGCTTCTTGTCTACTTACCAGCGACTTCCACGATGTCTCCAGGAACGATGTCCCGGGCTTTGACCCTCTGGACGCTCTTCTTGTCCTGTCGGTACACCTTGCCCATCTCGGGCTCGTACTCCTTCAGAGCCTCGATGGCGTTCTCTGCATTACGCTCCTGGAGGACACAGCAACATGGAAAGGCTCTATGAGTTTCGTTCACTTGTTGAAGTGGAAGATGCTGATTGTTGAGAGCAAAGGGACAGCGGGGAAGAAAGCGGTTTTATGGTCCTGAGAGCAGAGGACAACCTCAAAACCTCCCAGACCAGTCCCGTCGGGTTGATTTTCATCCTTCACGTGAGCATTTAAATGTTACAACCCAGGCTAAATGACAGAAATAGCTTTCAGTACGATGCGGTACAGTTCGCCAAGGCCCACACAGGAACGCACACTGGGCCGAGGAACCTTATCTGAGCATCGGGACACTTGGTAGGGCGAATAAAGCTTTGCTTTCTGCAGAGCACGTGTGTCAGTACTAGCTAAAGACACACGAGTAAACGGGGGGGGGGGGGCAGAATGGCCCGTGCGGATGCAGATGACCTCATTGGGCTGCACCTCGCCCCACAGCGTGACTTCATCGGGCTGAACAAAGCGGACCAGACAGACGCAGCGGGTCCACTCAGCTGGTGACTTTCCCTTAAGGCGTTTGGAGCGTCAATACTGAATCGACCTACGAAACGATTCTTCATCCCCCCAACACACACACACACACACAGGCAGCTTCCCTGTATATATAGTCACTTGAAAAACAACGAAGGACTGTGCAGAGTGCTGTTGACTGCTCGGCTGCGACCAGATATCTGACGTGTCCACTGGTGGCTTCAAATCTGATTTCTGAGGTCTGATTCCAAAAAAGCTGTATAAAAATATTTATATCAAAACACCAACAGGGTGTGCCGTGGTGATCGGCTCTGATCCTTCTCTATGGCGTGTCGTACTGATGTTTGCTTTAGTTATTTAGTCAGTCGTGTCCCAGCAGGTCTCTGGGACATGTAAAAACTGCAGTTAGAGGGTTGACAGCGAAGAGGACACACATCGTTGAGCCAGCTGTGATGGAGCTCAGGATGTATCAGGAGGACCACAGAGCGTGAACTAACGTTAGATCCTGACCTGGCCTTCCCACCTGCTGCTGATCAGAATGTTCCCTTTATTGCAGATCATCCACACGCCCCGCAGACAGAACAGGAGCAGTGCGTTCCGAACGGAAACGTTTAAAAAGGCCAATGTCTCCAAGAAACGGGCCCTGTGCCGTGACAGCGGCCATATATTTACTATAGATTACTAATTATTTTTTTATATATTTTAGATTTAATTGATTCTTATTTATAAAGTTGTATTTAAATGTATATTTAAGTCTACACGCGCACACACACACACACACACAGTTTACCTGCCACACTCCTACGATAGCGTTGGCGATGAGGATGAGGAGGATGACGAAGGGTTCAACAAAGGCTGTGATCGTCCCCTCCCCTTCTTCGAACCAGGCCAGGGTCTGCGAGACAGAGGGCGAGAACGAGAGAGGGGTGAGGACTCCTGGACCATCAACCCTCACGTCATGTGTGGCGCCCAGAGCCGGATCAGACCGATCCATCAGGGCGCGCACATCCCCAGTCCACACCCAGGAGAGGTCAGCGCGATTACTCGTACGTGTGAGGGCGAGTGTGTTCCCTTACAAAGGAGATGCACGCAGCCAGCAGCAAGATTCGAACCAGCAGATCCTCAAACTGTTCCAGGACCAGCTCCCAAAGTGACTTCCCTGCACGGGTACACCAAGGAACACAATGAGCAGCGGCAGGACGGGAGGAAGGAAGGAAGGCTGTGATTTCGATGCGATGAGGGCGATGGAAGAAGGAGACAGCAAGAAAAGAAGCCGAACAGGATCAAATAAAACAGACACTAGAGAGCTCACCTTCTTCAGCTGGCAATTCTGTGAGGAAAGAAAGAGTGAACGGTGGAGAGAAAGGAGAGAGGATGGAGGAGAAGAACAAAAGTACATCATCACCCTTTTGTTTAATAAATTACAAAAGCAGAGCAGTATCAGTTAATCTTCCTTTGTTTAGCAGGACTACACTGATGTTGTGCTTCATGTAGACATACAGAACAATGGATTTGATGCAGACTTTACTGAACATCTCAACAGTACAATAATGGAGGTTATCGGTTCGGGTAGTGGCAGTCGAATGAATAATTGCAGGAATCTGAGCATCAACATCGCAGACGTTTGAACATGAGAGGCAGCGTTACTGTTGCGTGGCCAGCTTTCCACAAAATGTGTCTGGACGATTTCCATTCGTACCGTTGGGTCCCCATCGCTCCCTGTTCTTCTTCAGCTGCTCGCAGCTCAGGCCTGTGGACTCATTCACGCCGAAGAAGCCCAAAACCTCCTCCACCGTCTTAGTGTGAGCATTATCCATCACTGTGGAGGGGAGACGGGGCACGGTCAATGTCCACGACCAGCAGACGCAGAAACGCCGTTCAGTTCAAGGAGTTTGGAGCCTACACAACCATCCTTCTTTGCAACGAAAACTAGACCACGCTAGTGTGCTATTCTCACGATCACACGCTTAAAATATATCTGAAAATTCTGCGGTTTTTGGAATTTATCTTCCACGCTGCTCCCTGAAAGTGTTCCTTGGCACCTGCAAGACAAATGACACACTGTTATACAGCACCAGTTGGCTGGGGAACCAGACGTGCCGTACAGCCAAGCCCAGGGAGACTAACGGGCCCGGGAGGCATGCAGCACCGTCCCCCGGCTGCCGGTAGTGTGGGCTGCGCTTCTCGTGTCGCACCAAACTCCATTCAACAACTGCAGCATTTAACGCGCTCCTGCCCACCGACACATCGGAGGCAGGCCCGCCTGTTCGAACCACACGTACGGCCTTTTACACCAACCTGATGCACCCACTGGGCCAGCTGTCACGCATTTCAACGGTCATGGAACGGCAGGAAACAGTCCGCCTGCTACTCCCACGCTCTCCCCCCGCCACTGGGGCCGCGCGTAAAAATTCCACAACTTCAGCGTCATTTACGGCAGAATGTCTCCCAGGACTCAAAGGCCCGGCGGCACGGTCGGGAGAAGCAACGTTAGCTCAGAAGCATCGTCCTTGTTAGTAATTCCTGATGCTGCCGATGTCTGCATCCGCGGAACGCGCTATTCGGCGGGGGCCGCACGCCGGACTTACGCACGGAGCTGTAACAAATATGACACTTCCGGTCATTTGCTCCACGTTTGACGTAAAATATGTAACGTTAGCGTTCAAATGCGTTCTCGCCGTTTTTTTTTTTTTTTTACCAGTAGCCTCGCCGAAGTCCTGGGCGGTAGGGATGACATAACGGCGGGGACACGACATGGCTCCATCATGAACTTGGCTCTACGCAGATGAGCCAAATGTCAGGCGACAGGTGGAAGACCAGAACAGGCTAAAGCCCTCGGGCCATAGAAGCTACCCGCTAGCTGGGGGGCTACGCGGAGGGCTCTGTCGGGGACTAGCTAACGTTAGGCGGCTAGCGTTACGTTCCATCGTTAATCCTCCGGAGATGAACAGGTTGCTTACCCCAGCGGTCGGTAACGTTATGCCCGAGTGTCGTCTGTCCACTCCCCGTACACTTGTAGTAAGACGGGAGGTATCGCGGCACCGTGCGTTTCAGATGGAACTGCGCACAGAAAGCAGCGAAAAGACTTGGAAAAACTGTTTTTACAGCCGGCTAGCTAGCTCAGTTTAACGGCGATACAATATGACAGCCGCTCATGAGTGAAACATCTTCAGGACGACGTTCCCATTGAAACAGTATCTGACTCACGAGTGGTAAAAATGTTGTCTGTTAAAAAAATATGGCTTATTTAAGGCAAATGTCTCTCTAAATAGGGTTCCAAGACTAGTTTCTCCACACTGTGGCGTTGTCAGTCCGTGTCCCGGCTGCAGGAGTGACGGAGGCTCGGCTCTGTTCGGGCTTCAGCAGCCAGCGTGGTCAAGCCGGACAGAATCACATACTGAAGCTTCCGGTCTCAACTTTCAAAGTAAATACCTCTCCATATGATTATGCTACGTTCTATGCCATGATAGGATCTATATGTACATTTTATCACAATGATTGTTTCACGGTATTTAGGGAAATTCCGTAAGTGTTGCACAGCCAACGGGTAACTGGCAGCCGCATTTTTTACACTATGAGCGTTTAGGCTTTTATTTTAAAAATAAGTCGTCTTACTTATTGTATTATCGCGGCTAACTCTACCTTGACGCTTCTGCCCCGTAATGAACGTGATTAGCGGAATTTGCCAAAGCAGAAGCCCGAAGAGACTCAGAATGAACCAATGAGAGGCCCAAGAATCAGACTGACGTAACACATTAACAAATCAGCGTGCAGATTCTTTTTTTTTTATCCCACCCACTGGACGCTTTGGCTTTACAACAGAAACGCCCCGCCTTTGAACCACGTCACCAAGCTCTCGATCAATCAGCGGCCAGTGCGCCTGCTGCCGCCTGACTGATCGACATGCGAACCAATGAGCGCTGAGCTCTGACTGTTTGACGCCACTGCGGACCAATCGAACGGGGGCAAGTGTCTTCAACGTGAATAGTACAGTCTCGTTTCTTTCAGCTGCCTTCTCTGTGGATAAACAGTATGTAAAGAGAGGCCTACAAATAAAAAGAAGTCTTAAACATGTATGTGTGTTATCGTATTGGGAATATGTTCCGGTAACCATATTCATGTGTTTATTGCCACTTTACTGCTGAAACACGTACCAATGTTGTCATCGGAAAAGGGTTACAGAGCAGCGGACCTCGAACCAGGGGGACACCACGGCGGCTGCTGCTGCGATCGCCCCGGAGGAGAGGGATGCCGGCCAGGCGGGGGGCCATGTGGGCCCAGCCTAGGTTTAAGGCTGCTCCTGGCCATCTGGGGGCCCTAAGCAGGATAGGTTTGGGGGCCCGGCCTCGCAGCGGATAGACAGTGAAGTATTCATAGAACCTGCAACCGTATGCAATTCCAGCCCACATTTCATTAGTACCTCTGCAGTTCTTTTACTGCTAATTAAATACACTCACTGCCACTCAAACACTGACTCACTGCACTGGCCATTTGTACTTTTTGTCTGAACGCTTAGTATTGACATTTCTTAAAAGGCATTAACTGTGTTCTTCCACTAGGTGGCTCCAAACCTGCAGTATCAAACATCTCCTCTCGATGTAGCAGAAAGATACAAGATTCTACAAAAGATTGTGATTTTGTATTTATCTATTCTGTGTAGTTCTGTTCACTAGAAGTAGCTGTCTGTAATAAAGTGAAAGCTACAAGTAGCACCCTTAAAACAAAACCTCAAACTCTGTACAAATCTACTCCGTGTCATATAAAACAAACAAGCCTGATGTACAGTCGAAGCCAAACAAAATGAATTAGAAAACAATTAACAAGGTAGCTGCAATGAATAATAATTTAAATAATTTAAAAAAAAAAGAAAATAATCCCCTTTTTTACTCCTCTCTTCCTGTTAATGACTGTCAGAAGCATTTTGATGGTAAATGGACTGTACTTGTACAGCGCCTTTCTAGTCTTTCCGACTACTCAAAGCGCTTTCACACTACAGATCACATTCACCCCATTCACACACTGATGGCAGGAGCTGACTGCCCATCAGTACAAATTAAACTAACCATTCACACACACTCACACACCGAAGGCGCAGCTTCGGGAGCAATTTGGGGTTCAGTATCTTGCTCAAGGATACTTCGCCACATGGCCGGGGGAAGCTGGGATCGAACCCGCCGACCCTCCGATTGGTGGACAACCTTGCCACTGCCAGCTCTGCCACCAAGCCACAGCCGTCCTCTTGCTTTCTGGGAAGTCGTTTATGACGTCGTCATAGGAACTCTGGCTTCCAAGCTTGTGGTTGACACTGAGGCGTTCTTGTGCCTTGACCCGTCTGAGCTGGGAAGAACCCCCTTCCTGCTGATGCCACCGTCAAAGGTGGTGTACGGACAGTGGCACCCAAAGGTTTGGATAAAACCCAGTCAGCTCAATTTCATGGGTGAAGGTGAGAAGCTCAAATGCGGTCATGCCTGCCTTGGGTGAGTTTGGAAGGTTCTGGGTTTCTGTGGCTAGTTCTTGCCAGTCACAGCAGGCAGAAAGTGAGGGGTTGTGACACATACGGAAGGTCAATTTGTCGTAAGCAAAGACATATCTACATATGTTACCATTGGCAACATGTAGTTTCAATGGCTGGAGTACAAGCAGCTACCTATTCAAAATGAAGGCAGGGGGACCGCGTTGCGTACGTACGTCATTGGTTTCCACTTTTGGACATCAAAACGGGATGTTCCTGGCTTTTTGCCCTATCATAGAAGACCGACAGTAGCTAGCGTTACATTAACAACAACAAGTACCAATACGTTGAAGATACACAACCCAGGGTTGCCAGGTCAGACAAAAAGTCAATTCAGCAAACGCTGCATGAGTTTGGGGGCCCCCTGGCGGCTGTGGGGGCTGTAAGCAGCCGTTTGGGTGGCTTATAGGGAGGGCTCTGCTCCTGCCTTCATTCTATTGTGCCCTATTTAAATATGCATTTAATTATCTGTTATGATCTGTGTGTAGCACGAGGGGACTACAAACTCTCATTTCATTACACAACCTTGTGTTGTAAGATGATAAATAAATGACCTTGTACCATTTATTTAGATGAAATGTCCCCCTCTCACCCCCCCCGTGGGGCGATATGCGTCATCCTCAAGCTCGGATCCTCTAGCAGGGGCCTGGGAGTTTGAGGGTTCTGCGCAGTATCTCAGCTGCTCCTGGACTGCGCTCTTCTGGACGGAGGCTTGCGATGTTGGAGCTGGATTCCCAGTTTGAGCCCCCCCCAGTGCTCCGCTCACCACCAGCACCACTGTTGCTGTTACTCTCCACATCTTTTCTAGCTCCTCTCTCTCTCCCCATCCTGTTTTCCGAGCTTCTCGATGCGGCTGTCTCTTGGGATTGATACACCCGTCAGCACCGCCGCCGCCTCCTGCTGCTGTTTGTCGATCTGCTCGACGTCTGGTTGGTTAGCCGTCACCACTCTGTCAGTCTGGATGTGGAAGTCCCACAGGATCTTAGCTCGGCCATTCTCAGCTACCTTAGGAGGTGTCTTGACGCTCACTGGTCCTCGGGCCTCCCTCGTTCCGCTTAGCGTTCGGTCTCAGGGATTTCCTTGTCTGGATATCAGTGGCCTCTGCAGCTGGCAGGGCAGGTATGTGTTGATGGCTGCAAAACTAAATCTTATTACACAACCGTGCGTTGCAACGTGACGATCAGTCCATCTTGTATCCTATCGAAAGACTGAGGCGGGCATGTCAGTGGGCAGACCTCATGGGGAGCATGTATGCCTCCTTCACCAATTCATTTCTACGGTGCGCCAACCCCTCCCTCCATTATACATCACAAAACAGTGTCTTGGTAGAATTGTTTTAATTTAAAATGTTAATCAAAACTTTGTGTGTTGAAGAGGACGGCGTACGACAAGAAAGAACACACACAGGACTTGATGTGCGGCCATCCTTCTGTCTCCATCCTGAAGCAGCGAGCCCTCCTCTGTTGCTCTCCCTGAGCTTTACATATTTACCTGTTCGAGTTTGTTGTTCTCTGTGGAGTTCTGGGGGGGGGGGGTTTAAGGGTAGATGATAAAATTAACTGGACTTTTGTTGGGAGTCTGCGTTCTTCTCGCTTTCTTCCGATGTCATCCTCACAAAGGAAATTCGCTCCAAAGGCTGAAAGACAAAGAACACAATCTTTAACCCCAACGATCACACTGTAACACATCCATCCTGTAACCGAGGTACCAGCGTCCGCTGGCTTATAACGGACCTGAAAAAAAGACCAGATTTCTTTAATTAAAACAATTTGAGATGTGTTTTAACTTTCAAGGACGCACTGGTCTGCATCTCACTGTGTGTGTGTGTTCTCAAAGTTCTAAACTAATATTAGGCTACTATTTTCATTCGTTACCACAGGCAAAGACAAGCGTCTTTAAACATCAAGATAAGCAAAGACATTAAGACATACTATTACATCAACATCAAAATACATCAACCATGAGAGAAATGTTCAGGTGCAGTGGATGTTAATGTCCCTGGTGACTGGTGGTAACTGCTCACAGAGGGACGGCCTGTGGGTAGAAGCTGTTCTGGAGTCTGGTGGTTTTGGCGTGCAGCGCTCTGCAGCGCCTCCCAGAGGGGAGGAGGCGGAACAGGCTGTGTGCAGGCTGTGACGGGTCTGCAGTGTGAACAGATTGAGCCAGAGGCTTATTGACCATTTTCCTGGTGAGAATAGTTTTAGTAATAAGGGACCGTACGTACTGGTAGTGACCGTGACGGGGTAAGCTGTATATCTGTTTGAGAAGGGCAAAGGTCGTGAGAGCGCTGCCGCTGAAAAGGTCCCTCAGGCTGGTTCCGTTGCTGTATTCGCGGCGTTAAACGTGAAGCGGCCATGGGTCTGGACTGATTTATGAATGCAATGTGCTGCATCGGGAGCTCCTCACAGATGTGTACGGTGTCTGGGGTTAGTTTCAGGGCTCGGTGAAATCCTTCACTGGGCTACTATTAGGCTACTAACGTCATCTCCAAAGAGACAAACACAACTTTAGGAGTGTGTCAATGCCAGGTCATTTATATGCTTGTATGTTAATTATACCCTTATTGAAAAGAGACATTATAATGACATATGAACCCCTGGGTCAGACCAAATTACACTGTAATGTAACATTTCTGATAAGAGCAATGGGGATGTATTCATGTCACTGTCATGGTGCACAGAATGAGACTTAGAAGCGCTGTTATCATGCGAGGTGTGACCCTGGTCCTTTACTAAAGCATTTGTATGCAGAGCTGCTCATTAAATACGTGTTTCCTGCTGTTCTTGTGTGGATTTTAACGAGTACAGGAGTTAGTACAACGTGAGCGTTAGTACGTGCGCTGTTTTCAGCTGCTCGGCGGATGGCTGTGTTTTACCTCGAGTTGTACTCGGAGTCAGTGTGTGCTTGCAGCAGCAGCTCTCTGATCTCCTCCGGTGGGTTCAGACCATGAAGCTCTGCTCTCTCCCATCGCTGCAGCCTGCTGATACCTGCAGAGAGAGGGCGACGAGGAACATTTTACAGCCTCCTGTAAGCCTGCATTCTGTCTGGCATCCAGCACTTGTTCAAGTAAAACTGTCCTCAGCTAAAAACAACTGCACCAGGTTTTGAATGGATTTCTTAAAGCACTGAGACAACTGTGACCACTCAGAGATTCTCATCCAGTACACACACTCAAACCGGTGAAGAATATTCAAGTGGACACTACCTCCTCTCTTCTCGTTGTTTGATGCCAGATGTTCGACAGTGTGCACACGTGTGGGAACCTTACCCGTGCAGGGTCCAAATCGCCAGTCCAGGTCAAACCGCCGGAGCTTCTGCAGCGCCTCGTCTCGGGCCGCGTCGGTCGCAGCCTCTGTGCCGGCGAAAACATTCAGAGAGGGTTCCAGTCACTCCAGCTGTATGTCCCAACGCAGTACCCGGCAGATCGAACACTGCTCCAACGTTAATAAGATCCAACGTCCAAAAATCTAATTTTCTGTTTAACGTTAACACCAAATAATACAAGAACTCCAGTGACCAAAGACCGTCAGTGAACTCCAAAGAAAGTAACCGCTGCCTTACTCCAAAAGTAAAAGGGACATTGCATTTTCAGATACTGTGACATCTGTATATGTATCTGCCATTAAAAAAAAAAAAAGGTGTGAGAGCTGCCTGCAACTGAAGGAAACACCAATTCAAATAGGAAAACCTATGTTTTAGCCTTTGTGACACTGTGTAGATGCTGACTGAGACGTGGATGGCAGGGGCCGTTGTTTTCCACCTGAAGCCCGCCTCACTGAGAACACAAACACTGGGCCGCGCCTCACCTTCCCGTGGCAGAGGAAGAGTGGCCTTCTTCTCTCGTCCCCGCCCCCTCCTCGCTTTCTTCACCACCTTGAACGAATCGGTTATCAGGCCACGCTTGGTGGTCATGGCGACTGATCTAGAACACACACACACACACACGCGCACACCTTACTGTGCATGCTTGATGTGACTGATAATAAGGGAGTTCAGGGACTCTACAAAGCCTACGCCTTAGGGTCGCGATTACCGGAAAATCTTTCTCCGTCTACGGTTGTCACGTTTGACGCGCCAACATGAGAGGGCTTGAAGAGGTGGCAATGCAATCATTAAGTATTAGTTTCTTCCACGTTGTAAGTTGGAGCCTTTTTTGCGGCTCCAGTGACAGTGGCTCGGTGTCAACGGCGAGCGACAAATCCCGTTTTGCGTTGCGCCGTGTATCACACACGTGATGTTTATCCATTTAAAAGATCACTTTTAAGGTCAAGAAAGTCGCACTTTGTTGTTAAACTGTTGAAGTATAAGACTGTGAAAATGGGTAATTAGAAAGACTACACATTCCACAATTTGAATGATTCTTTATTGTTACACACACACTGCAGTGAAATTCGATCTCTGCATTTAACCCGCCCTGAGCATTGGGGGCGGTGGGCGGCGCCGGGGGACCAGCTCCATGCTTGATCTGCTCATGGGTACCGACAGGAGAATTAACCTAACGTACGTGTTTTGACGGTCAGGACAACATGCCCCTGCCCCAGCCGGGATTCGAACCCATGACCTTCCTGCTGTAATGCAACAGTGTTAACCAGCTGCCCGGAGCCGCTGAAGCTACACTACCCGTGTGTTTCCTGCGTGGTGTTTAAAGTAAGGCGAGCAGCAGGTCTTGCTCGTTCTTTCGCCTCCCGGCTGATAAAAGGCCCAGGAGGCGCTGGATAAATCAGCCTGTGTGCTAACGTCACAATGTTGTGTTGGCGAGATGTAACCTTAGTTCACTGAGCGCTTTCCCACTCCACAGCAGCAGCTCGCCTCTGATTGGTTCTCCACTGTGTCAAAGTCGTACCTGTACCTGCTTCCAGGTACTTTTCTTCGTACCACCTACGGCGAGGTTCCGAGCGAGCTGAGGCGAGACTAAAATGTGACGTGACAACACGGCAGACTGCTGATGGGTCAGAGAGAATCGTCACTTTTCACTGCGTCATCACTGCACGCGCCAGACGGAGTATCCTTAATAACCCCGCCATGTTTAAACAGTTTGGCCAGAGATTGCGTGATGTACCCGTTACTGTTATGGCGACTCGGGAGAACACGCCGCGGTCAAACGAAACAACGTATGTCTTCTGGCTGTGAGAAACAGCCACAAACTGAGGATCAAAAACAGCACACACTCGACTTCCTCCATTGTCCCGTGTGTGTGTTGCGGCAGTTTCCTGCGGCGTCGCTATGACGACCAGGTACTACTGCGGAGGTACTATCTGCGATGGAGAGCGGAGCGGAAAGTGAGCCGAGCCGGTACTTCTTTTTTTATTTGACAAACATCGTGCGTGTGATTCATGGCACAACTCAAACGGGATCTAAAACCTTTTCTTTTCCTCGCCGTTGACTGCCGGACATTTTTTTGTTCCGGGATGGTCCACCGGAAGGGGAGGGACTTTGCCTCTGTGTCCAGGGTAAACCAACCAGAATCCGGTTACACCACCTCTTACTTTAGCAACTGAATCCCTCCCATTTATTCAAATCAAACTAATTCCCTTTCACATATTAGCAGTCGCTGCCTCGTCATGGTCACACACATAAAAACTACTTTAATAGAGTGTTTTCACGACACGTCATCAACCCGGAAGTCGGCCATATTGGCGATACTGAACGTAAACAGTGCCACTGAAACGAACGGAACTTGCAAACTTTTGCTGATTATTTCTGCTGAAAATGGTCAATTATTGTCGTGTTTTAGGGCGTACTAATCGCTCGGACTGGGAAAAACATTTGAAGTGTTATATACTGCCAAAAGTAGTAACAAATCAAGGAAAAGAGTGCAAAGAACTGTCTGAGGAAAGAAGGCGTTTGTGGTTGTTGGTCAGACTGAACCAGGATTTCAAGGCCAAGAATCTTGACAACATTCGCGTTTGTTCTTCTTATTTCTTGTCAGCCAGGTGAAATATTAGGTTACTATCCCGACTAATGTTGTAGTGTAACAGCTTACTCTCATATTGATAGTACGTTGCGGTTCGTTATTTCTTGGCTAAAAATCAGATTCTAATCTCATTTCTTAACCTTCTCCAACAGTACAAGACTTGCATATTTTCTGTAAAATGATACTGAAATTTAGTTAATGGTGCTATATTTATTATTACTGTATTCTAGGTAAAAGATCTGACCTGTGTACAGCCTGGGTGCAAACGTCACGCTACAAACGTCGTGTAGATCGAACCCAGCAGAAACACAAGGATGCTGCTGCCCATTCTTTGCTTTTTTTCATGGTTTAGACTTAATAAATTAGTAGCAACTACTCTTCAGCGGCGTATTAACCGTGCAGTCCATGCTGTTGTTTACATCCGAGTATATCCACTATGGCCGCGCATCCGGGTAACTGACCAAACCGTGACGTAGTGCAAACCCTCTATTAAAAAATAAGAACGTTTTGAAGCAGTCTCGACTATGAGGCTTTAATAAGCATTAGTTACGAAGCGATAACACTTCGGGTCCATGCCGTGTTTAGACATTTACATTTAGCAGACAATTTTATCCAAAGCGACAGACATATGAGAACATTCGAGCAGCTTGGCTGGGGGATCGAACCGGCGACCTTCCGATTGGCAAGCGACCGCTCTGCCACCAAGCCGCAGCCGCAGCAGCTTTCGCTTAGTTAAAGTTAAAGTCAGCTAAAGTTTAGCGTTATTATATTCCCGCTAAGATCTTATGTTGAGTTTTAGCCTTCGAACCACAGCAGCTCTGAGCGGACCGCGACCGTGGGGGACGGTCCGGGCTGAGGGGCTACATAGGTAGCATGTAGCGTAGCCACTAATAACCCAACTGACTGCGTCCCCAAACACATAACGTTAACGTTACAGCGCGCTTCAGTGAGAATGCGAAGCTTCCCGCCTCTCCCTTCTTCCTCTTCCACAGAATCATCCCGTACTCTGGTTGGACGGACTGCAGCGGCTCACAACGCATTAACTAACGTTAACAGTTACTTCTTACAGCTTCACAGTCCTCTATCGGCAGAGCAGCTAGAAGAGCCCCAGACGTCCTCGTTAGGAGCTCGCTACTATTGTCGCTGCCATTGTCCAGCTTCCTCCGTCGAACCTACCTCGTTATATAAAAGCGCTACCGCGTATTCTGTCTCCATTCAGGCTGCAGCTACAGCAGCCGATCCAAACAATGGCGACGCCGCCTTCTTCTTCTGTCTCTGCGGCGCACTCGAGACCAGTGGGCCGCGTTGCTGCCGCCTGCCGTTTCTTTAGCATATTACAGCTCAGCGGTAGGCTACTGAAATCCGTTGAACCGACCCAAATCCCCAGTTCTTCTGCCAATATGTTAATAAGGTTGCCATTTAGAGTAGGGGGCTGTCATTTGTGGATGCAGTGTTAGTCAAAAGTATGGTACGGTCAATCAAATATACAGTGGCAAATGTAAAAAGGTCATGGTGCAGAGGGAAACGGGTCATTTCATGCTGTCTTTAATGACCATTCAAACTGAAAAACTTCTTAATTAGGCTAATGATGATGCCATTATTACTAAGAGTATTTTTTTATCATCATTGGAGTCATCACCATATAGAATACATAGACTTTTCTTTTTTTTACAGGTTAAAGTACCCCAAACGGTCAGCTCCGCGACCTCGTATTGTGCGTGCTTATCGGCTCAGAGGCTTTGTGTCGCATTCACGCCGTATGGGATGGATGGTAGCCACGTGGGATCCATTCCCATGTATATGACTTACCAGTTTTCATAACTCAAGACGTTGTATGACTTCAGAGTTGGTTGTGTGAGAGTTAAAACATACTTTACATTGACAATATAGCACTATATCCATTACTCCATGTGTGTATAATTACCTTGAGTGACAGACATTGACTAATGTGAGGCATCCATATCTGTTTGGTTTCCAGGCGCTTCTCACTTGATGTCCATGTGAATGCTATTTACAAGTCGGAAAGTGTGAATTACCGTAACTCCCATATTACCTACATGCAGTATAACTGGGGCATTAAAAGGAGCAGAGCCACAGTTGCTGTCATTAGCTAAAAAGGTCTGCAGTGTCCGCTCTTCAAGGGCAAAGCCTTTACAAAACCCATCTTCACTTCCCTTTTGTTCCTGCAGCTCTTTTTCTCTGCCTCTGTTGCCCCGAGGTTTTGTTTGTGCACGCGTGGAGAGAGGACCCTCACGTGAAAATCACACAGCCAGTTTGTGAGAGTCTCTGTCTTACAACGTTAGACCGCCTGTGTTCATGCTGAGTAACACTTCCCATAGCCACGTCTCCTCCGTCACGCCCGGGTTTGACTGATTGCTGCGCACACCAGTTCGAGGCTATCTAAACCGTCTGCTCTCTGTCTACTCTCAGGGGGACCTAACGGTTTCTTCTCACATGGCAGGCACCCTGTCAACAGAAGGCAAGCAATTTAAACAATTAAAACAATTTATTCCCCTACGTTGGATGCTCCACAGTGGGAGAATTGTTGAAAATAATTTTCTTGCTATAGAGACCTGAAGCGAAACCAGAAACCATTCTGTTCCAGAATAAAGAACACCTCATTCAAAATCACACTTGACACCTGTAATAACACAAATGACTAACCGCGAACATAAACCTGCTAAATAGTATGTTCTCTCCACTCCATATCTGGAAATGAAAATATCTAATGTTGCTGTTTATTTAATACTTGTGTTTTTTAGCTATTTTTTAAATCTGTTTTCAACGAACGCCGTTTCCTGTAGCCCAAAGTCCTTTTAGGTCGGGTGGCACGCTCAACAGAAGAGACTCCCTGTTCTGCTAGTTGCAAGATATATATATTTTAGACACAAGATATTTCAGCTGAAAAGTGAAATGGCATTAGAAGAGATAGACTCAGGAGTGATGGCTGAACCCCTCACCACTTCCACCCATCAGACAGTGAATAGAAGACTTTTACTGTACTCTAGTCATTATTTGCATTCCCATTAGCTTCCACAAAGTGGTTGCAGGCTCCAGATAAACGTGTACTGATGTGGTCTTTGTAGCTAATGCTTCAGTGATGTGGATGGATGTAATCTTTACAATGAAAATGATGGTGATGATGATGGAAGCTAACCTAATAATGATGATGATGATGGTGGGTGACAGGAAGGCAGAGCACAATTGCAGCCTCTCTCTCTCTCACTGGATGCAAATATTAAAATCAATACAAATCTTTTTTTTTACCTGTTCTGCAGTCTTCTCCCTTGTTTTTTCCTTCTCCATGTCTCCCTTATGCCTCCATCCAGACAGATCACTTACCGTATAATCTGATCTAAGGTGTGTGTGTGTGTGTGTATGTGTGTGAGTGTGTACACGCTTGAGTGTTAACTGCTGGAGAGACACACCGCTCTGTCTTTGGCTATGTTTTTACATTTAAATCAAGGGAATGCTTATAAGAGACTTACAATTTTGGAAAGTCACATGTCATGGTTTGATTCTTTTTTGTTGTTTTACATGGCAGTATGATTTTAACATGAGCTCTTGTTTTTATTTTTTGTTCAACTCTTTTTAAGGGTATTTAAATGTCTTTTTATATCGCCCAATGTTGTTTTTATGTTATTGTGAAGCACTTTGAATTGCCTTGTTGTTGAAATGTGCTTTACAAATAAACTTGCCTTGCCTTGCCAATTATGGAATGCCATTTCATTCAATATTAAATAAATAAATACATAAATATGCCCATGAAATAAATAAATGTGTCAAAATTGGTCAATAAATAAATGAATAGCTTTTTATTTCATTGGACTTTTATTTCATAATGCCACAAATATTTATATCATGGGACTATTTCATAAAGACACATTTGTTAAATAAATAAATGTCTTGTTGTCAAACTGCAAACTGGCCTCCGTCTTCTCTGCAGGTCTGTGAGAAAACCACGCCCCCCCTTCAATATAAGAAATGGAAATGTGTCATTATGAAATAGTCCCATGATATAAATTAATGTGGCATTATGAAATAAAACCATTTTGACTAATTTTGACTCGAGCACATTTATATTATTAGGCAGGGTGTGGCTTGGTGGCAGAGTGGTCGTCCACCAATCGGAAAGTTGGCGGTTCGATCACGCCTTCCCCCAGACATGTGTCGAAGTACCCTTGAGCAAGATACGGAACCCTGAATTGCGTGGGTGAATGATTAGTTTAATTTGTACTAATGGGCAGTTATCTCCTGCCATCAGCATGTGAATGTGATATGTAGTGTAAAAGCGCTTTGAGTAGTCAGAAAGACTAGAAAGGTGCTATACAAGTACAGTCCATTTACCTTATTAATTTATTTATTTAATATTGAATGAAATGGCAATCCATAGCCAATATCCCTAAAACGCAACAGTGATCAAACAAGATATAATGCCCTAATGGCATACACTTTTGTCATTATGATGCTGTTGTTTTGTATGCAATGGAAGAAGCATGCCATAATATACAGTATATGAAATTGCAAGGCAGCAGTCTAAGCAGAGATGCCCAGACTTCCCTCTCCCCAGACACTTCCTCCAGCTCTTCCGGGGGAATACAGAGGCGTTCCCAGGCCAACCGAGAGACTTAGTCCCTTCAGTGTGTCCTAGGTCTTCCCCGGGGCCTCCTCCTGGTTGGACATGCCCAGAACACCTCCCCAGGGAGGCGTCCAGGGGGCATCCGGAACAGGTCCCCGAGCCACCTCAGCTGACTTCTCTCGATGTGGAGGAGCAGTGGCTCTACTCTGAGCTCCTCCCGAGTAACCGAGCTCTTCACCCTATCTCTAATGGAGCGCACAGCCACCCTGTGGAGGAAACTCATTTCGGCCGCCTGTATCCGGGATCTTGTTCTTTCGGTCATAACCCAAAGCTCATGACCATAGGTGAGAGTAGGAACGTAGATTGACTGTTAAATAGAGAGCTTCGCCTTGCAGCTCAGCTCCTTTTACCACAAAGGAGCGGTATATCAACCACATCACTGCAGAGGATACACCGATCCGCCTGTCTATCTCCCGGCAAGCCACCCGGCTGAGAACCATGGCCTTGGACAAGTGAGTGTGATTCTCACACTCACACTCGGCTGCAAACCGTCCCAGTGCACACTGAAGGTCCTGGTTTGATGAAGCCAACAGGACAACAACGCCTACGCCTACGCCTACGCCTAGAAATCATGTCCATATAAATAATGAACAGGACCGGTGGCAAAGGGCAAGAGTCCAACATGCACCAGGAACAAGTCTGACTTACTGCCGGCAATGGGAACCAAACTCCTGCTCTGGTCATATAGGGACCGCACAGCCCTTAGCAGAGGGCCCCGGACCCCATACTCCCACAGCGACCCCCCAGGTCACCGCAAGGGACACAGTCGAATGCCTTCTCCAGATCCACAAAACACATGTGGACTGGTTGGGCCCACAAACCCTCCAGCATCCTGGCGAGGGTATAGAGATGGTCAGGTGTTCCACGACCAGGACGAAAACCGTTTTGTTCCTCCTGAATCCGAGGTTCAACTATCGGCTGAATTCTCCTCTCCAGTACCCTGGCATAGACTTTCCAGTGAGGCTGAGAAGTGTTATCAAAGTGTGATCCCCCTACAGTTGGAACACACCCAACACACAGGGGCAGCTGTGGCTTGGTGGCAGAGTGGGTCGTCTACCAATGGGATGGTTGGCGGTTCGAACCCGGCTTCACCCAGCCATGTGTCGAAGCATCCTTGAGCAAGATACTGAACCCCAAATTGCTCCCGAAGCTGTGCCTTTGGTGTCTGAGTGTGTGCGAATGATTAGTTTAATTTGTACTAATGGGCAGTAAACCGTCTGCTTACAGAGCATAGCAGAGGTTGTAAATTCAACCTCTGCTATGAATGTGTGTGTGTGGGTAAATATGATATGAAAGTGCTTTGAGTAGTCGGATGACTATACAAGTACAGTCCATTTACCCTCTGGTCCCCCTTCTTAAACAGAGGGACCACCACCCCAGTCTGCCAGTCCAGAGGCACTGTCCCCAACCGCCACGCGATGTTGCAGAGTTCTGTCAACCAAGACCCACAACATCCAGAGACTTGAGGTACTCAGGGCGGATCTCATCCAACCCTGGTGCCAAGCTACTGAGGAGCTTCTCAACTACCTCAGTGACCTCAGCTTGGGGGATCAACGAGTCCACAACTGAGCCCTCGGCTTCTGCTTCCTCAGTGAAAGACATGTCGGTGGGGTTGAGGAGATCCTCGAAGTACTCCTTCTACCGTCCGAGGATGTACCCAGTCGAAGTCATCAGATTCCCACTCCCACTGTAAACAGTGTGTGCAGGGCACTGCTTCTCCCTTCCTGAGGCGCCGGACGGGTCCACTCGGACTCAATGTCTCCAGCCTCCCTCGGGATCTGGTTGAAGCTCTGCCAGAGATCTCTCGGACTGGAGACTCTGCCAAACGTTCCCAGCAGACCCTCACAGTACATTTGGGTCTGCCAAGTCTGTCCAGCTTCCTCCCCCGCCATCAGATCCAACTTACCACCAGGTGGTGATCAGTTGACAGCTCCGCCCCTCTCTTCACCCGAGTGTCCAAGACATACGGCTGGAGGTCAGATGAAACAACCACAAAGTCGATCATTGACCTCCGACCTAGGGTGTCCTGGTGCCACGTGCACTGATGGACACCCTTATGCCTTATTCTATGTCCCTAGAGCCAGATTCCGTGTCTGGGGATTGGGTCGCCGAGGCCCTCGCCTTCGACTGCCACCCAATCCACAATGGCCATACAAGATTAATTACTGGTGTTGAGCACTTTTAAGGCCCGTTTACAGCTGCAAAACTGGGCCTGAAAGAACCACACGCCACTTCCAACGCTAAAGTTGTGATCTATGAAAGCAACATGATGGGAGAATATCCGCACATACATGTAAACTCTGACCCATGCGTTTGAACATTTTGGAGACAGGGGAAATTGGTGACACAGATGGTGAGGTTGTATAATGGCAGATTGTATAACGATGTCTCTCACACATTTCATGTCACTTAATATCAAACATTAATTATAGATCCACCTTATCATAAACCAGCTAGTGTTATTAAGGGTCATGAATTCAACGCATCCTGGGGCCCAGTAGCAGAGGTGCGGAGGTTCTTTTTTTCCGTTGGTGAAAGTGGTACTGCAGCCTACATGGTAAGAGTTATGCAAGTCAAATTCACACACACATCAGATGCCAAAAATAACACGTCCACCAGCAGGTGGCACTATAATCAAGGTAACTGGCCATTAACTCCCACTTAGTACATCACACATTAAAAAAAACGCACATTCCCTGAATTGAGCTGCATCTTGTGATATATCTCCACATAGGTTTGTCTGATTAACACGAAACTTAGGCCAGTACTTTCCCACAGCCAACTGAGACTCTGTGCAAAATTTAGCACCAATTGAAATGCGAAAAGTTAATATCTTGTAATTCTCAGCATGGATTCGTGCGAAATCCAGTTTGCACAATCTAGGGTCATGATTCAGTTGTTGCATAAAATTTGGTAATTATTGGTTAAAGTGTGCGTGGCTTATTACAACAAATGTAAATTTCTGTATGTTTCACATTCCAAACTTTAATAAAAATTCACAAAAAAATCACCAGTAAGTCCTACTTAGCTGAAATGTTTTCAACACATCCAGTGGATGTGTGACAAAAGTTTGCCTCACTACACCCTGTGGTCAATTCAGAACTCTGTCACTTTATATTTTTCAAAATTTGAAAAATCAATTAAAATCTGTATCTACACATAGGTCTGTCCAATAAACAATAAACTAGACGAGGTAGTTTCTTATGCCCCACGAGGATCTGTGTAAAATTTGGTGCAAATCGGCCACTAGGTGGCGCTGTTGTTGCAAAACAATAAAATATGCAAACCTACTTTTTCAAACTCCTCCAAGGCGGTGAGTCCGATGTGCACTAACCTTGCACATAGAATCTGTGGACCCTGTTGATCAAAAGTTATTAGAATAAATTTGATACTCCAAAAAATGCTCAAGTTATAAAGCAAAAATTACTTGTAGGTAGCAGTAAAGCAAGAAGTGCTGTCATATGTCCATGTAGTTCTGTCCGATTAAGGTGAAAATAGGAGCAGTAGTTTCTTTGTCTTTGAACTGAATGTCAATCAAAAACAATCTCTGTGCTGATCTCCACCTGCAAATTACATTGTGCACATGGGAATGCAGGTCTGACTTCTATTGCCTCTGTGGGCCGCATCTTGCGACTTGCACCAGGGGTACGGACCCCGTTCACACGTTTAAAGGTCTAGTGTGTACTTGCACTTTTAGTGAGCCATACCTATTCCATAAGCACCTTTCAATTTTAAAAGATATAAGCCAACTCAAACCTTAAAGTCAGCTTAATATTTCATCATCGCAGTCTCACCATCAGATTGCCCACCCCTGGAACACAGACGAGAGGGCTGAACTGATTAAATCGGTTGTAAAAATCCATCATTACATCAAGTATCATTTAAGAATTGCAGAACCTTCACCACCTGCACATATGATTGTGTAAATTAGAAAAGTCCGGAAAAGCCAGAGACAGCGCTTGCACAATCTCTACACTCCTTATCCTCATTATCAGTCCTAATCATAATGCAGGCCAACCAGAACAAATCCGACATAAAATAATGTGTTCACCTGTCAAATTTCCACCTTCAAATGCTATGTCAGGGTGGGGGATACCACTGAGTGACGTGATCATTTTTGAAAGGTGTGAAGCAATCAGTCTGACTGCTGTAAACATATAAATACTGCCTTGACACTAGTGTGATTTGATGTGTGATGTCAGCTTGGGGGGTCTTTGCTGTTGCTCTCCCTGCTTTTAGCCGTTCCATGTATGCACATGGAGGGGCAGGGAGGTGGGGTCTCCACGTAGGCTACACCGATCCACACCGCCAAATATAATTATTGCAGATCGACCAAAAGTTCTTTACCCCCACTGTGGGGCTTTGCTGTTGCTCTCTCTGCTTTTAGCCCTTCCATGTGCATACATGCCAAACATAATTACTGCAGATCGGGCAAAAGTTCTATGTCTTAAGTTGTCCTGACTCAAATTATGCTCTACAACTTCTTGGACGTGAGTCGGTGAAGCTGGAACAACATAAACATTTACATTTTGCAGACGCTTGTATCGAAAGTGACTTACATACGAGAACATTCACAAACCGAAGGCGCAGCTTCGGGAGCATTTTGGGGTTCAGTATCTTGCTCAAGAATGCTTCAACACATGGCTGGGGTATCGAACCGCTGACGGGCAGGCAACCGTTCTGCCACCAAGCCACGGCCGCCCACATATACGAGGTGTCTTCCTCATTATCCTCAACTTTGATTTTATGTATGTGTAATTCTGCTCTCCATCCATCTCTTTGCTCTCTTTTTCTTGCCTATTACAGTACTCCCCCTCACTGCCTTGTCCTCCTCCTCCAATTCCTTCCATCCTTTCCCCTTCCCCACTTCTTTAATCTCCAGTACCTCCCGCTTTCCTCTTGTCCTCCTTGTTTGCCATCCTTTCCCTCTTCCACCTTCTCTCCTCCACGTCTTCCAGAAAGAAAGAGAGAGCGAAAGAAAAAAATCAGTAATAATATTTGACCACTTCCTGGTTCTCATTCAATGGCAGGCCATTATCGACTCATCATAAGTGACTGCAGTTTAATGGAAGCATTCAGAGAGTCTGGATGGCATTAGATAGAAGGCAGCTTTGATTGAGTTAGCGCGAAACATTATCTCCTGGATGTGGTTTGTGGTGTGTGTTCAGATGTAGAGACTGATACATTGGGCTGAAAGTAACCTTTTATACAAAACGAGGTCTGCTCCACTCACTGTGGTCAACCTTGGACATGCAGTTAAATCATTAAATGTTTATTGTAGAATTTAACAGCTACACTACACAGGCTGTGTAAGCAAATTTCCGAAGTCCTGAAATGATTCTAATGGGCTCTTTTGATCTTTTTGATTTTAAGCTATGTATCAGTACGATGGCGATGTAACGAAACGTCGGTTTGATCCAGCAAGGATACAGGTTCTAAATTGTGTCCTTAGGTCCCTTTTGGATTGAGTCATCTCTTTTGTAGAAAATGAATAAATACTTATACATGTCAAGTTTTGTATGAAGTCCTCTACATAACAGCTTAACTTAGTTAGTTTAAAGACTGGAAGCAGGGAGGAACTGCTAGTCTAGCTATATCACAAGTGAAAAATACACCTTCGAACAACTATAAAGCTTTTTCAAGCTCCAGTTAGATCCCTAGTAGCCTTTATTCCTTTAGACTGTAATATCGATCGCACAGCATCGACTGAAATTCGTCCTACTTTTAGTCAATACTCTTATTACAGTACAGTTGCGATTGTTTTTTTTCCCTTGACTGTAAAACCAGATTGCTACGAACAAAAAACTTGACCATGAACATCCATGGTGCTCTGAGCAGAAGGAGGGAGGGGGACTTTGAAGAGATGTAGATAATCGAGGGGGGAACCAAAGAGTCAGAGATAAATGAGAGCGAGAGAGGAAAGAAGAAAGAGACTGGCAAAATGGGTGAAGAGAGAGACAAGGCCGAAAACAGAGACTAGTTAGTCAAAATTATACGTGAAGTCTACAGTTACAGGAAGAGAGCATCAGCTGAAGGTTGGTGTCACTGAGCGACCTGTCCCATGAAGAAGAGATACAGCCCTTGGATGTCTGGATACTGCTCTCAGTGTTGGACCTGAAATATCGATTTCTTTTTTTTCAGCACAAAATACTAATGAGGACAAAATAACAATGAAGATGTCAGCAACGTTTGGGGACAGTAATCTGTAATTGCTGTAGGCACACACACTAACAGCTGCTTCATTTGGAGTTTCTATCCACAATCCTCTCATAGTGCAATTGTCTTTAGATTTGCTTGATATTTCTCTAAGTCATATCACATACTGCTAGGATGTGGTCTTGTATAACAGACTTCTTCACCTATGAAACCACCAAGTCGGTCGTCGTGAAGAGCTGGACCATCGGCATCATCAACCGTGTCGTCCAGCTCCTCATCATCACTTACTTCATTGGGTGAGCTTTTCCCTTTATTCTGGTGTATTTTTGAGTTTATACAGCATTTACTTTGGTCTGGTTGAATTAAACAATAGCAGTTGCCAGTTACATAAATATAAGACTTTTATATTTAATGTATTTAAAGTATTAAAGTATATAAGTATCATCAAGTATCATAGGTGTTTTTACACCCCTGTGAATTATTCGAGTACTGCAAAGGCTTATTTTAATTCAAAATGTTACTGTTTAAATATTCAACCTCTTCATTTTTCACTAGAAAGTGCTCTTTTACTGACATGGAAGGTGTCCAATTTATACAATTTATAAAACATTTATACAATGTTTAAGTTCCAGTAGTTTAAGTTCTATATTTAATATGTAGGTAATTCTTTTATCAGATAATCTTATCGTCCCCCCCCTAAACAATCTTATTTCATTAAGTCATTATGAAGTCAAAAGAAATTGTCAACCAAAAACATTCCTCTACCATATGATTGGTTTTCTGCTTAGTTTAATGAGTTCAACTGTAGGCAGTGTTTTTAGGTTTGATTTTATTACTATTCCTAGTCATCAACTGGGGTTAGGATTACCCTGACTCAGTTATGTGTTCAAATTGAGATTAATTTAAGTAGAAGATCAGGTTGGCATATCTATGTGCAAAGTTATATAGTATACTATGTAAACGTGTACAAAGTCAAAAATGCTTTTGATTCTCTTACTGTACTTTTTACATTTGCCCACAATTTGTAATTTTTCACAACTGTATCTTTGTCCACACCACTTCTGTTTTCTGTTGGAAACATCTAAATTTACAATTTGTGCGTTTTAAGCGCTTCTCTGATATAGGTAGTGATACAGTTTAGTGCCACCATTACACACTAACATACAATTATAACATACACACAAAAAAATAAAACAGTAAACGATGGTTAGCTTCCACTTTTGGTTATATATTTTATTTACCAATCTGTCCATTAAATACATCTTTAATTGTTTTCTTGATAAAAATCCATTAGCTATAGTTGTAGAAATGTATTACCCAGTGTGTCTTTCTCTGCTCTTGTTTTTGTTGTTAATGGGCTCCTACTTCGATTAGCAGCTATACTGTACAGTAAAAGAGTGCTGCTTGGATGGCATCACCCTGGTTCCCTCGACAAACAGCCAATGGGATTTTTCCATTGGTTTTTGGATTATTGCAGAAAATTTACCTAAAAGTTTTTGATTTACATTTTTTGTTCAGCAAGATAATTCAATTCAATTCAATGTATATAGCCCAAAATCACAAATCACATTTGCCTCAAAGGGCTTCACAATCTGTAACATACAACACCTTCCTTAGACCCTCGATTCGAATAAGGAAAAACTACCGAAAAAAACAAAAACAAAAACCCTTTAACAGGGGAAAAAATGATAGAAACCTCAGAAAGAGCAACAGAGGAGGGATCCCTCTCCCAGGACGGACATACATGCAATAGATGTCGTAAGTACAGAATAGATTCATAGCATCAAAATCATAACATACAATTATGATGGCAATGGCAAAATTGTTGTATATATATGTAATTATGTTGAAAAGTGTGGGAACATAAGGGAAGATGATGGGTCCAGACGGACATCCGAGCAGCTCCAGGTGGAGCCCAACGAGCAGGACCTGAGCCACTCGTCCCCTGCACCATAGACACAGCAGCACTGCGCCAGCAGGTCGCCATAGTCACAGATCCAGATACATGTCCGGACACTGAAATACCTGCTGAAAGTGACAGTAAGAAAGAAGAGACGGACGACAAAGCACAAAACTCCGGGAGAGGGAAGAAGTCAAGTTAGTGACATGCATTTATATGATGAGAATGCATACGGATGGAGAGGAGGACAGAGGTGAAGAGAGAGAGTTGCATCATGTGAAGTCCCCCGGCAGTCTAGGCCTATAGCAGCATAACTAAGGGATGGTTCAGGTTCACCTCTTAAATGTGGAGATGGTGTCTGCCTCCCGAACCCAAACTGGGATCTGATTCCACAGGAGAGGAGCTTGATAGCTAAAGGCTCTGGCTCCATTTCTACTTTTGGAGACTCTAGGAACCACAAGTAACCCTGCATTCTGAGAGCGCAGTGTT
Source organism: Coreoperca whiteheadi (assembly GCA_011952105.1). Classification (NCBI taxonomy): domain Eukaryota; kingdom Metazoa; phylum Chordata; class Actinopteri; order Centrarchiformes; family Sinipercidae; genus Coreoperca; species Coreoperca whiteheadi. The sequence continues at coordinate 31,228,913 of CM022472.1, read as the reverse complement.
CTAGTGGGGTAATAAGGTACTATGAGCTCTGTAAGATACGACGGTGCCTGACCATTAAGAGCTTTATAGGTGAGGAGAAGGATTTTAAATTCTATTCTGGATTTCACAGGGAGCCAGTGCAGAGAAGATAATATTGGAGAAATATGATCTCTTTTCCTAGTTCCTGTCAGTACACATGCTGCAGCGTTCTGAATCAACGGAAGAATCTTAAGGGACTTTTTCGGGCTGCCTGATAATATGGAATTGCAGTAATCCAGCCTTGAAGTTACAAATGCATGGATTAATTTTTCTGCATCATTTCGAGACAGGAAGTGCCTGATTTTTGCAATGTTACGTAGGTGAAAAAGGCAGCCCTTGAAGTTTGCTTAATGTGGGAGTTAAAGGATAGATCCTGATCAAAGATAAATCCGAGGTTCTTCACAGAGGTGCTGGAGGCCAGGGCAGTGCCCTCTAGAGCAATTATATCTGCCGACAGTAAGTCTCGGAGGTGTTCGGGGCCAAGTAAAATAACTTCAGTTTTTTCCGAGTTTAACATCAGAAAATTTCTGGTCATCCAGGTTTTTATGTCCTTAAGGCATGCTTGAAGTTTAACTAACTGATCAGGTTCATCCGGCTTAATCGATAAATATAACTGGGTATCATCTGCATAACAATGAAACTTTATGGAGTGCTTTCTAATAATATTGCCCAAATGAAGCATATATAAAGTAAATATAAGTGGTCCAAGCACAGAACCTTGCGGAACTCCGTGACTAACTTTGGTGTGCTTGGATGATTCATCGTTGACATATACAAACTGAGATCGGCCTGATAGATAGGATTTAAGCCAGCTTAACGCGGTTGCTTTAATTCCAATTAAATGTTCCAGTCTCTGTAATAGAATTTGATGGTCAATGGTATCGAAAGCAGCACTAAGATCTAGCAAGACAAGTACAGAGACAAGTCCATTGTCTGATGAAATTAAAAGGTCATTTGTAATTTTCACCAGTGCTGTTTCTGTGCTATGATGCACTCTAAAACCTGACTGAAAATCCTCAAATATACTATTGTTATTTAGAAAAACACATAACTGATTAGCAACAGTTTTTTCAAGGATCTTAGAGATAAAGGGAAGGTTAGCTATAGGTCTATAGTTGGCTAAAACCCCTGGATTGAGAGTGGGCTTTTTAAGGAGAGGTTTAATAACAGCTACTTTAAAAGACTGTGGTACATAACCTGTCAGTAAAGACAGATTGATCATATCTACTAAAGACGTGCTAACTAATGGTAGAACATCTTTAAGCAGCCTAGTTGGAATTGGGTCTAAGAGACAGGTTAATGGCTTAGATGAAGAAATTGTCGACGTTAGTTGAATAAGGTCGACAGGAGAGAAGCGGTCCAAGTACACATCAGGTTTCACAGCTCCCTCCAAAGCCTCTATGCTTGAAGATCGGTTGGCACCAGCTGATGATTAATTTTAATAGTTAAAATGTTATCATCAAAGAAGCTCATGAAGTCGTTACTGCTGAGGGCAACAGGAATACATGGCTCAATGGAGCTGTGGCTCTCTGTCAGCCTGGCTACAGTGCTGAAAAGAAACCTGGGGTTGTTCTTATTTTCCTCTATTAGTGATGAGTAGTAGGCTGCTCTGGCATTACGGAGGGCCTTCTTATATATTTTAAGACTACCTTGGCAGGCTAAACAAGATTCTCCTAGATAATTGGAACGCGATTTCCTCGAATTAGCTGTGGCTACCAGATTAACCTGACAGATTGAAAACACATCACAAGGATAAATCTTAATGAAATCACAACAGAAACACCTCATATACAATGTTAACTAAACGGTTCTGTACTTTAACTATGCTAAGTACCCTGTTAAGGTAACATGTTATGCCCGGTGGTTGTTACCAGTCTGTGGGGAAGAAGAGAGGTTGCGTTGGGATGTTGCCGCTCCGCTAGGCGGCGTCCGACCATCGGGGCCACGCAGGGAGAGAATTGTGGTTCCGCTGCGGAATGCTCTGTGCAGTGTCTGCGTGCAGCCGGGGAAGACGTTCTCTTGCCTGTTGTCCTCCAAACAGTTAGCTTGGCGCTAACATGCTCCGTTGCTTCTTAAAATTATCTGGCAGACGGTGTGTAGCAGCCATTGGCGCTGAACTTTGCTGTGGCAATCGTTCGCAGGATCTCGCATCGCTGCTGTAAGAGGGAGAGTTGGTTCCGAAGGAAGGGAGGCTTCTGTGTTGTGGCCTAACCCTTTATCCTTTCATCGGGGTCTGCTCCGGCAGATTTAACAAGGGGCAAGCAGCGGTCTGCTGCCGGCTAGAGCGAAGCTGAGGGAAGAGAGGGAGGCAAAGGTCGTTGACCTCTTTGTTGACTTGGTGACTTCCGTTTCACACGTCAGACAGACATCAGTGGGTGCATTCACTGTCTCAGGATTGTGAGACAACAGTCCTTAAACAGTCCTTAAATCAAATTCAGTTAAAATCACCCACGTGAATGAACTCATCCGTTGAATCCCAACAAAAGAGATCCTTTGTTCCTCAGTCTATAGTCACAGACTGTGCTACTTGCTGTTTAACGGAGATCTTATTTATACAGCAGAGTTGCGGAATGGCCTTACAACACAGAGTTTGTTCTTGACAGGGGCTCGTCCGGGATTTGAACCCGGGACCTCTCGCACCCTAAGCGAGAATCATATCCCTAGACCAACAAGCCACAAGGACCTTTACCTTTTTCAAAAAAAAGACTCAGATTTCATTGCTGTTGACTAACAGGAGGAACAACAATCACAAGCGCTCCTTTTAACATCCCTTTGATATAGCCATGCTAGCAGTTTCCCCCCACTTCCAGTCTTTGTGCAAAGCTCTTAAGGATAGACCAAAGAGAGCTTGCCAGTACAACGTGTGGGCGATCAGGGCTCGTCCGGGATTTGAACCCGGGACCTCTCGCACCCAAAGCGAGAATCATACCCCTAGACCAACGAGCCATGAGAAATGTTTCTGGTTCAAAGAAAGGCTCACACTTCATCACTGATGACTATCAGTAGGAACAGCTATGTAAATGAAAAGCAATCACAAGTGCTGGTTTTCGCATGGCTTTGATGGAACCATGCTAGCATTTTCCTCACACTTCCAGTCTTTGCGCAAAACTCTTATTGGTAGACCAAAGTTAAAGATGTTGGGGTTTACCAGCACTGAAGGGGCACCAAGATGATGTTGGTGCAATCGATTCGATTTGGCTATCAAGATTATCAAAGACAATAATAAGTAATGACTTTAATTCATAAAGACGTGGGGGCACCACCCTTCGGCTAAAAGGAAGTGACAACCAATTCATTGATTGAGTCTCATTTGGGACCTGAAATTAATAATTAAATTAATAATTCTAACCACAATAACCATTAATAGCTAGTAGGCGAAGTATTTGGAATTCAACCTAGAAGAGGTTGGCAAATGATTCACTCTTGTGAGACATTAAAGAGACCAGCATAATTATACACAAGCATTTATTTAAAAAGATAAACACAACAAAAACACACTATGCTAACAGTGCCAAGTTAAAAGGAGTTAGTTAGCATGCAAAGACCCTGCGTGTAGCATAAAATAAACTAACATCGAATTAGCTGTGGCTACCAGATTAACCTGACAGATTGAAAGGCTGAGCCGTGATGTGGTGTACTGACCGTGTGATTGACCAGGTGTGGGAGGCGAGTAGACAGGAATGGTAAATGGACATGTATAGTGCCTTTCACACTACATATCACATTCACCCCATTCAAACACTGATGGTAGGATCTAAATGCCCATCAGTACAAAGTCATCTAATCACACACCTTGGAGGCAATTTGGGGTTCAGGATCTTGCTCAAGGAAGACAGAAGCCACTACACTAGACTTTTTTTTGTTGTTAAAAGAATGTCTAAATGTTTCTGTCAGCTTGGCCCTACAGTACTCTCAGTCAGTCATTTTCTACCACTTGTTTCCGTTGGGGTCGCGGGTAACTGGAGCCTGCACAGGCTTAAAATTTCATGTTTAGCTCAATGTCACATTTTGTGTTATTTATGTGTGTGTGTTTGTATGTATGTGTGTGCTTCAGGTGGGTGTTTGTTTATGAGAAGGCCTACCAGGTGAGAGACACAGCTATTGAATCCTCAGTGATGACCAAGGTCAAAGGTTTTGGAATCTACAATGACAAGGTCATGGATGTTGCAGACTACGTCACTCCTACACAGGTATGGATGGATAGATGGATAGCCAGATAGATGATTGACAGTAGGATACCGTAATGGTGATGTTCTATATTTGTTTTTCACAGGGAGCTTCAGTCTTTTGCATCATCACCAAAATAATCACCACAGAGAACCAAGTCCAAGGATACTGCCCTGAGGTCAGCTACTGTCACTACCATTACTGTGATACTACCACCATTATAAGTACCTCTCAATTATTAATACTTTTACTATCGTTACAACTACTCTACATTAACATTACATAAATACGGAAGCTTATTTTCACCCATGTGTTTCATCTTTCCATTGCCTTATACACATTTACGCCACCTCTAAAGTTTGCAATGCATTCTGTCTAACTGCTCCTTCACAGTCACTATTTTTGCTAATAGTGCTACCAGTCTGGGGTTACTGTTAACACTATCACTGATTTAATCATGAAGATTTTATAATTTGTAATTTTATAATATATAAAATGTTTTTAAACTGTACTGGACTCAGCACTCATCAACAGCAAACTAATGTTTTTGTCAGAGTAGTGCAAGGTGTGAATAAAGACCACCTCCAATATGAACACAGAACACAAACAATGTTACCAAAGGTAGACATTGTACCTATAAGCTGTATTTATAGCACACTCTATTATGTTGTTATCTCCTAAAACCATGAGCACCAACAAAAAGGACCCGTTCAGGGTTGACCTAGATGACTTGCTACCATATAAAGTACTGTACCATAGAAAAGGTCATGCTGCCAATAATCTGCAAGACTTTCGTGTTCTTGGTAACAGGGAAAAGGACCCAAGCGCAGAAAGAGGTCGCATGATGATGAATGGTGATTTATTTGTCTAAATGGTAGACAAGCGGCAAAACAGGTTACAGGCAGGCAGATCTACAGACAGAAATCCAAAACAGACAGGCAAACAGAACCAACATAATAATGATGATGAACAGACAAATGAACAAAGGAAAACCCTCAACTTAAATACCCTCAGGTAGGGGAGAAAACAACGACTCAGGTGTAAACAATCAGGGAAATTACAGACAGGAAGCTAAACAAGAATCGATGGGGGAAGGAGGACATTTCAGAATAAAACAGGAAATCATAGAACATGACAGTTTCATAGAATTTGCCACACCTAAATATGCCCATAACTGTGTTCTTTACCCAGCCTCAACAGACATGTCTATAGTAGTCTATGCAAAGGACATAAAAGAGCCAAAAAATACCATACAAGGACCTCTCCTCTCTTGCTTCACTAAGTTCTGCCAAGGTATCATCTCTAAGCATGTGGGAAAAACCAAGTATTCCTGGGGTTTTTCCAACATTGTTTCAGTTAGTCTGATCATTTCATGTAAACTGAAATAGTTTTTTCATTAGAAACTGAGTAATATCTGCCAAGTTTTATCAAGATCCCTCTCCGGTCTATGTCGTGATCTAGGAATAACCTGGTTCTTTAATGCCAGCATCATTCAATAGATATCTCAATAAATCTGGTGCAATTTCATATACAGCGGGGAAAATAAGTATTTGACACATCAGCATTTTTATCAATAAGGGGATTTCTAAGTGCACTTTTGACACAAAGTTTCCACCAGATATAGCCATCAAGCCAAATATTGAATTCATACAAATAAATCAGAACATTGCTGTATACAAGTTGAGTCATAATAAATAAAGTGAAATGACACAGGGAATAAGTATTGAACACATGAAGATAACAAGGTGCAAAATGGCATAGAAAGCCAGGAGATTACCTGAAATCTGTCAGTATTGAGAGAGAAACCCTGCCTCCTATCAGTAATAATTGATATCAGCTGCTTTAGTCCTAATTGATGGCCTATAAAGGCTTCTCATTACCCAGGCAGCACACAGGAAATACCTCATGATAGGTAAAAGCAAAGAACTCTCTCAAGATCTTCGTAACCTTATTGTTGAAAAGCATTTTTATGGTAATAGGCGCATTTTCAGAATGCTGAATGTTCCTGTGGGGGCCATTATCCGAAAATAGAAAGAGCATCAGTTCGCCATAAACTGGCCATGATCAGGTGCTCCACGTAAGATCCCTGTCAGAGGAGTCCAAAGAATAATCAGGAGAGTTCTCCAAGAACCAAGAACCACTCAGGAAGACCTTGCATCAGCAGGTACTGTTGTTTCAAAGAAAACTATAACAAATGCACTGAACTGCCATGGCATCCATGCATGCTCACCACGCTAGACTCCATTGCTGAACAAAAAGCATGTTGAGGCTCGGTTAAAGTTTGCGAAAGAGCATTTGGAGAAGCCTGTGGATTATTGGGAGACTATAGTATGTTCAGATGACAGCAAAATTGAACTTTTTGGCAGTCATTCTACACACCATGTTTGGAGAAGAAATGGCACTGCCCACCACCCCAAGAACACCATACCAACAGTTAGGTTTGGGGGTGGAAGCATCATTGTTTGGGGCTGCTTTTCAGCAAGAGGTACTGGCAGACTTCATATTATTGAAGGCAGGATGAATGGAGAAATGTACCGGGACATTCTGGATAAAAATCTGCTGCCATCTACCAGAAAGCTGAAAATGAAAAGAGGGTGGACATTTCAGCAAGACAATGATCTCACACAAGGCCAAGGAAACAATGAAGTGGTTTCAAATAAAGAAAATGAAGTTGCTTGAATGGCCCAGTCAATCACCTGACTATGGTAATCTATGGAGAGAACTGAAGATCAAAGTTCATAAAAGAGGCCCAAGGAACCGTCAAGATGTGTGGAAGACAGAATCACTCCTGAGCAATGCAGACAACTGGCCTCTCCATACAAGAGGTGTCTAGAAGCTGTATTTACCAACAAAGGCTTTTCTACAAAGTATTAAATAAAGTGTTCAATACTTATTTCCTGTGTCATTTCACTTTATTATGACTCAACTTTTATACTTAAATGTTCTGATTTCTTTGTATTAATTTAATGTTTGGCTTGATGGCTACATCTGGTGGACATTTTGTGTCAATAGCCCACTTAGAAATCCTCTTACTGATAAAAATGCTGATGTGTCAAATACTTATTTTCCCCGCTGTATTGATAAGGAACACCATTCATTGATTTTGTTTTGCCACTTGGTAGCAGGGCACCAAGCTGTAAAAAAGGGTTGCCAACTTTCTGAAATATAAATATGGGAACTCAGCAGGGGGGGTGGTCTATGATGATCCAGTGTGGGATAAAAGGACAGTAAAATCAGTGTTTTCTACTTACTCACCAACCACTTACATTCCAAAATCCTACAGTTTCGTTGACTGTTCAATCTCCTTTCAGCTCAGGTTTGGTCTCCATCAGCTCCGGAGAAAAATATGTGGCTATTTAGCTTGCTAAATGCGCCACTATGTTCACCTGCTAGTCGCTAACATTGTCTGTCTGCTGGGTGGTGCTGAGCACGTAGTGTACACTGGGTTAATCAGAACTTTTGTTTACACTGACCCGGGGTTGGGGCTCGTATGCGAGCGCCTGGTGGTCAGGTCTTACCCCATGGGGCCCAGCTGGGCTCAGCCCGAACGAGCGACGTGGGCCCACCACGCGCAGGAGGAACCGTAAGGGGCCTGTGGATTGTGGGGGGGAAGGAGCCTGAGCTGGTGTGGGAGGTTGAGAGATACCGACTAGAGATAGTCGGGCTTGCCTCCACGCACCGCTTGGGCTCTGGAACCCAACTCCTCGAGAGAGGCTGGATTCTCTACTACTCTGGAGTTGCCTGTGGTGAGAGGCGGCGGGCTCGTGTGGGCTTGCTCATAACCCCCAGCTCAGCCACCATGTGTTTCACCCCGGTGAACGAGAGGGTCGTTTCCCTGCCCCTTCGGGTCGGGGATAGGTCTCTCACTGTTATTTGCGCTTACAGGCAAAATGGCAGTGTAGAGTACCCAACCTTCTTGGCGTCTCTGGGAGGGGTGCTGGAAAGTGCTCCAACCTGGGACTCTGTTGTTTTACTGGGGGACTTCAATGCTCACGTGGGCAGCGACAGTGATACCTGGAGGGGCGTGATTGGGAGGAACCCCCGACCTGAACCCGAGTGGTGTTCTGTTATTGGACTTCTGTGCTAATCACAGTTTGTCCATAATGAACACCATGTTCAAGCATAAGATAGATATTTATTGTCCCTTGACGGGAAATTTGTTTTCACAGAATTTCAAGCAGTACATGCGACAAAAAACCCCCCAAAAAAACAGTTCATCTTTGTAGCCTGTTAAGAATGGAAATTGCTGATGGTACAAAGCTCTTTTTGAACCGAGCCCTTCTCCATATCAGGGTCCTGTACCTGCGCCTGGAGGGCAGGAGAGAGAAGTGAGAGTTGAGGGGCTGCTCTGGGTATGTTATTATGGTTTGGGCAAGTCGGGCTATTGCTCTGTCATTGAGTTTTGTGGATCTGGAGAAGGCATTCGACTGTGTCCCTCGCGGGGACCTGTGGGGGGTGATCTGGGAGTATGGGGTCCGGGGCCCTCTGCTAAGGGCTGTCCGGTCCTTATATGACCAGAGCAGGAGTTTGGTTTGCATTGCCTTCAGTAAGTCAGATCTTTTCCCGGTGCATGTTTGACTCCAGCAGGGCTGCCCTTTGTCACCGGTCCTGTTCATTATTTACATGGACAGGATTTCTAGGAGCAGTGGGGGCCGGAGGGAGTCCGGTTTAGGGACCACAGGATTTCATATCTGCTTTTTGCAGATGATGCTGTCCTGTTGGCTTCATCAAATCAGGACCTTCAGCATGCACTGGGACGGTTTACAGCCGAGTGTGAAGCGGCAGGGATGAGAATCAGCACCTCCAAGTCCGAGGCCATGGTTCTCAGCCGGAAAAGGGTGGCTTGTTCCCTTCAGGTTGGTGGAGAGCTCCTGCCTCAAGTGGAGGAGTTTAAGTATCTTATTCACGAGTCTTGTTCACGAGTGAGGGATGGACGAAGCAGGAGATCAACAGGCGGATCGGTGTATCCTCTGCAGTTATGCAGTCGATGTACCGGTCTGTCGTGGTAAAGAAGGAGCTGAGCTGCAAGGCGAAGCTCTCTACTTATGAGTCGATCTACATTCCTACTCTCACCTATAGTCATTAGCTTTGGATCATGACCGAAAGGACAAGATCCCAGCTTGGGATCCCTTAGAGATAGGGTGAGGAGCTCAGAGTAGAGCCGCTGCTCCTTCACATCGAGAGGAGTCAGCTGAGGTGGCTTGGGCATCTGTTCCGGATGCCTCCTGGACGCCTCCCTGGGGAGGTGTTCCGGGCATGTCCAACCGGGAGGAGGCCCCGGGGAAGACCTAGGACACGCTGGTGGGACTATGTCTCTCGGCAGGCCTGGGAACGCCTCGGTATTCCCCAGGAAGAGCTGGAGGAAGTGTCTGAGGAGAGGGAAGTCTGTGTGTATCTGCTCAGACTGCTGCCCCTGTGACCCGGCCCCGGATAAGCGGTAGAAGATGAATGGATGGATGGATGTTTACACTGACATGAGAACCAAAACGGTTATTGCTACAGCTATTTCTAGCCAAAAAAATGAAAAACCATGAGCTTAAAGACGCTAAAAAGTTCTGTAGAGCTGAGGGTAACTGCAGTGTTATGTGATGATTCTCTGTGAGTTTGTCACTACTAGTACCCCCTTTCACATTACATAAAGTCATTTGATCTAGTGTTTATTATTTATTTATTTATTACCGGGACAGTGCATATTAATAAACATTTCTGTCAGTATGCCAGAGTTAGCCAAAAGGCTATTTTTCACCGGCAGTCCCCAGACAGATGTCACCCTAAAAGAGAATAAAAAGCTACATGTTTACATAACAATTACAATACAATTTTAAAAGGTACTAAGTAAAAATGAATAATAAAAACACATCAGACCAACAGCAAACAAACATCAGACAAATACATGAACACATACACACAAAGCAAGAAGCAAGCAGGGGGCAGTAAGAACAGATCTAATATTGAGCTAATGTTTACAGCTCTGATTATCAATTAACCATTTCTTTAACTGGTTCTTAAATATGGTATGTCTGTACATTCCTAATGTTTATGGGGGTGAGGTTCCACTCAGTAGCAGCGCGATCAGAGAAAGCAGTTTGGCCAAATACACTTTTCCTAAATGGAATAATACAATCTCCCCTTTCTGCACTTCTGGTTCTGCTATAAACAGCCGTACGGATGTTGATAAACTGGCGGAGAGGAGGAGGTGATGATAGACCATGAATAATTTTATAGAAAATACATAGATTTGCATTATATAGAAATATACACATATATATGTTAATATACAAATTATTATTAATGCATCTTTAATGTGTGTGTGTATGATCTTGTGTTACCCAGAGTGAGAACAAGTATAATTGTATCAAGGACAGTGACTGCACAAGGCACCTCAACAAGCCAGGAAGCTATGGTGAGACTCTAGATGTCTGTCCATTTCTTCTTCTCATTTCTACTTCACAGTATTTGATGAAAACAAATTTATAATTAGTACTATTATTACACTAATGCGTACAGTGTATGTTTTAGAACAGGTATTTATTTAACATTTATTTATGCTTTTTCAGTTTGCATAAAAGCTTATCTTTTCCTGCTCAGGAATTATTACAGGGAAATGTGTTCCTTTCAACACCACTGTCAAGATGTGTGAGATAAGAGGATGGTGTCCTGCTGAGATTGACACCATTAAGACGTAAGACGATACTGTGCATGTAATAGATAGCTTTTTACAAGGCCCTGTAATCATTGTTCTGTACTGTATTTTTTGGGGGGATGCCACGCAGTAAGGGGCTGCGGTGAGGACTATGGCCTCGCACATGGGGCGGGCACTCTACCGAGTGAGCTAACCGCACCCCTCTGTTCTGTACTGTTATACTGATTAAGAATACTCACATGAAACGTTGAGCGATAATAGGGTTTTGTCCAACCTTTTGTCCAGCTTTTGAGGTATCTGGGAAGGTAGACCGTCACCCCAATGCAGTGGAGTTAAATATAATTGTATCCATTGGTAGAAATCTGAGCCTTGCCACACCATGATAAGCAAAGAAAAAATTTTGTTCTGGCTTTGTTAGGATGGAGAAAAATAACAAATTTAAACACAACGCTGTTTGTAAATCTATCTGTCTTTTCTCTTCTTCTATGTTCCTCCCTTCCCCTCTCCATCAGTACGCCAATGATGGAAGTGGAGAATTTCACTATTTTCATTAAGAATAGCATCCGCTTCCCAACCTTCAACTACACCAAGTATGACAATTATGATTTTAAATATGATGATGATGATGATGATGATGACTGATAATGAAGACTGACATGTTGATATATCTGTTTGTGTGCAGAGGGAACTTCCTTCCTACCATCACTTCTGATTACATCAATAAATGTAAGTTTGACATGGTCAACAACACCTACTGCCCCATCTTCAGAGTGGGCGATGTGGTCCGCTACGCACAGCAGAACTTCACTAAACTGGCAGACAAGGTAGAGTCAAGAGACATTTTTCAGGTTTTTGGGGGCAAGACCGAGTCATGTCTTTATAAGAAAATTGCAAGTCAAGGCATATGATTTTCTGGTCCCTCAGTAGTTACCGTTATAAATGTTTGTTACTTAATTCAAATCTAATCATCCTGTGCATAAATCTAATAACTAAGCGAAGTTATGTGGGTATATATTGCATTGCTTGTAGCTATATTTGTTATTGTTCTGGAATTTTACCAGGGTACAACTTGAGACTTGTTTTTGCTTTAAAGTCTTGAGTCATGTCTTTAGAGAGTCAAATCTCCAGTGAGTCATAGCTCAAAGTAGTCAAGTCTAGTCCTCATTTTTGTGGTTAAAATCTTACTCAAGTCTAAAATCAAGTTTGCTAGACCAAATTTTTGTGACTTAAGTGAAGTCTTGGTACAAATTTGAAGACTAGCTTAAACCTACAAAGACTGGAACAAACCACACATGAAGATTGTTTCCACCAACCTGTATAGATTTTTCAGTCTTTGACAGACTGGAAGGAGCATTAACTTTACGACTGATTAAATACACCAGCCACACATTGAACCACTGGTCAGTAACACCTGGCGCTCTCACAGTAGACCAGCCCGCAAATCCCGTGAGAACGGCAATTGTTCCGTGTTCTTGCCAATAATTAAACATGGATGGCAACCAGCAGGTTGCACTATGCTGTGCAATTTGCACTAAAAATGGCAAAAAAGGAGAAAAAAGCCCAGAGTTTGTGTGAAATCCGGGATGCAAAGGCATGGGCAACGTGGACTTTATAGCCTACAGAGGGAATTGGAGGTAAAATGAAGCTAACTTCAGGTTAGGTAAAGCTATTGGTCTTTAGAAATCTGACATAGATAAGCTAGCTTTAAGGTCCAGTATGTAGGATTTAGTAGCATCTAGTTGTGAAATTGCAGTTTGCAACCATTTGATTTCTGCTTGTCTCAACCTCCTGTGAAACTACGATGGCTGTGAAACCTGCAAAAAGGCGAACTGTCCTGTCCAAAGCCCGTGTTCGGTTTCTCTGTACTGGGCTACTAAGGAAAGCTTGAGCCTCTCCTTTCACAGCAGGACACCTGTATCACTGCCAAGGAGAGGCTCTCTTTGACACTAGGGTTCTTAGTACATCATGATTATATATTTGCCAACAGGCCATTTATATTTCATTTTTAAATGTATGTTTGTATGTGATATTGGTCCATAAATATGATCTTGTGCAGGTGAAAGTCATTAAGTTTCTAGTACAGGATGGGGTCCAGCATAGTGTCCGCGAAGCCCTACATCAGGCCCTGAAAGAAGATACATTTACAAGCTATCAAAAGATACATTTAAAAATGCATCTCTGGAGAATCCACAGAACACACTGGAAATAGGTTTCATGGGGGGACTATTTTCTACCATGAAAACTTCACAACCAAGGTCTGAAGATGTTTCAAAATAATGGGGACACTTTTTAAATTAAATTTTTAATCTAATGAAAAAATAATTTTTTTTTTATGTGAGCAGCACAAACTCCTTTCCATTCACTTAATTGTATTAAGACAGACATCTCAGAGACAGATATCTGCAAACCTGGACAGATAAAATCAAAACCATCTAAATATCCATCATCCTCCATCAAAAATGAATGGAATTTTTTTGGGCCTGGGATGTGGAGGTTTCAACTCATTGATTTCTTGAAATTAGAGTAAGTAAAGACGTCTGCATCCAAGGCCCTGTCCTGAGTGCACAGGCTCATCTAACGTAACTTGGGATCACCATCACCTACAGCCACCATCAAACCAGAAAGCCCAAGATTATAGTTCCTGGTGGCTGAATATACTGTAGATGGGACCCAATGCGTTACATTAACACACATCATTTTGTGTTATCTCTGTACATTGCACATATTCTTTATACCGTGAACTTTTGCGCATTCCTTGGTCAATATTTTGCACATTCCATCCTCTTTGTTAAAAACACTGTACAGCACTTAATATTTTAAAAGCATATATTTTTTTTGTTTTGTACATTTTGCTTCTTTCTATTTATGATTATTAACTTCTGCACTTCTTGCTTAGGTATTTGCTACATAGTCACTATTTGAAAAGATGTTGCAGGATGTTGGGTAGATTCCCATTATGTTGAAATTGGAACCTATTGTAATTGTTTCACTGGTTTTTGTGTACACCCAGGACCAAGACTGTAGCCTATCCCAGTGACTTTAGGCCTTAGGCGGGGTACACTCTGGACAGTAGCCAACTCGTTGCAGGGTGGTGCTTTATGTAATTGTGTAAAATACTATTCAATTGTTTAAATAATTTTTTTTTAAATGTGATAATGAAATATTGAACAAATTAGCTTGTTTCAAAGATTTATAGCAGTAAAATACAAAGTTCTACATTCAGTAGTGTCACTTTTTCAAATTCCATCCAGATAATAACTTCATATTCAAAAATGCATATTTTTGATGTAGGCCACACATTGTAGATGCCAGGTGCGACAGAATTAAAACGTGGTAGTAGTCCAGTATTAAGAAGGCATTGTGTAAATAGCAGTGACATATTCAAATTGAGTCTTGAAGCAGAAGGCAACTGCAGTTCAAACCTCTAGCACTGAATCAGTAGCTTTATTTGGGCAACAGGTAGCTGAGGAGGTGAGAAAAATTAAAGACACCACCTTTCAAAGTAGATTGAGGCGAAATATAATGAACGTGATTTATGATGCCCAGCAGTCTGAGCTTTGCACCCCACCACATTTCCAATTATATATGATTTGAAGATATAGTTTTGCTGGTCTCAGTCTGGTTTGGAGTAACTTGGGTTTCTGGAAACTCTAAAGACTTCAGGATCCATGCTTGTTTGGCTGTAACAGTTGGTGCTCCGCTCCAACTGGGCCTCGGTTTCAACTGCATGCTGTATTAAGTCCTCTTATTTCTGTCTATACAGACCCCTCTTAATACTCAAAAAACACCTATTTGTCACTCAAACGCACTGATTTCTACTCTAATGTAATACTGTACACCACAACGTAGCTGAGCACTATCTACACAGACCGTCCCTCACACACACACACACACTTATATGTGTGAGTAGCTGGTCCAACTTGGTCCGGTCATCGCACTCAAATCATTTTAGCATATTAGCTTAGCAGTCGTAACGTGTGTCCCCGCCTTAATTCATAATTTGTTCGACGTTAGTCTTTCTTGAGTCTCAAGTCTAAGTTTCAAGTCCTTATCTTTGTGACTTATGAACCGTGGTTTGCTGTGGTATTATGGAGCATTCACACCAGACGCAAATTAAGCACGATTCGCGCCGCGGAATGCCTATTCGCGTCTTTGCATTGACTTAACATGTAAATCACTCGCGCTTATCGTTTCATTCGCATCTGGTGTGAATGCACCATAAGAATGTCACACTTTCTCCAGCATATGAAGAAAATGTAACACAGAAAGCGTAACATTTCTTCCAAACATATTAGCCAGTACAAATCGGTTGCATGTAAATGTCATTCCTAGGAACCATCCCATGTAGCTACCTCATCCATGTACCTCTCTCATTTTCAAAATTCAGGGAGGAGTGATTGGAATAAAGATCGGCTGGATATGTGATCTGGACAAGTCTGATGACCAGTGTAACCCCTCCTACTCATTCACCCGACTGGATGCCATGTCACAGAAGAACGCTGTTTCACCGGGCTACAATTTCAGGTATTTAGCTACATGGTTGGACTGATATGTTCAATCCAGAGAACTTAACTAGCGAACTCAACAACTACTGGCCAGATTGAGTAAATAACAGCATGAAATTGAATAAACCATGAATACGAAAATTAACACATTATGTTTGACAAGGGAGGGAGATGAAACATGTTATTCAGGTCCAATCCAATCTATCGTTTCACCTTCATATTATTCCAAATGAGACCAGTAAAATCTTGAATAGTAAATGAATTCTATAACGTTAGCCAAGCACCTGGTCAGGTAGTTAACACTGTTAACTGATGTGTTTATCATCTACCTGAATGGGATGCATAGCTGGTGGTCACAGCTTGTTGATAAAGATCATTACACGCCTCACTCATTGAGCCTTTTCTTGCATTCCCTAAACTTTTTACTGCTCTGGTATAGTCAGGAAAAATCCCAATTTTATGGCCCTTATTTATATTCTTATATGCTTCTCTCTCGTTGAGCGTTGGATCGGTGACACATCTCAAAAACCCAGGAACTTTGCCACAATAGCCCTTGCTGGTTGGCCGGAGTGCCATGTGCCCCGTTCAATGACAAGCCCGCTCGGAAAGTCACTTCCCATAAGTTCTGGAATTATTTTCTCCAGAAATTAATTAGCGTTCCTGTCTTTGCAGCCTTCGGGGAAACCTTGAAATCACAGGTTGATTCTTTTCCCTCCGCCCTTTAAGTTGTCGGCCCATTTTCCCTATTTTTCCCTTTGAGGCACGGGGATTGGAGGGTCAGCCTTGGCAGCCCATCTTCATGGAAGGAAAGCCAGGCCTCTGCGTTACCCAGATGCAGATGTATCTGCAATGACTGCCAATTTCCCTTCATATGCTGAAGTTGACTGTTTGACTTCAGCCAATGCTGTTCTCTGGTTTGCATCCGTCGGCTTTATTAAGCTGGTGCATGCTCGCAATTTTGGCAGCGAGTGTGTCCTCAGAGCCGGGGGCACCATTTATGTCAAAGACTTTTTCGCAAGCATGTTCGCCGTTTTGCTTGCTGGTCAGTCTCTGTGACTCTTTGATTTTGGAGTGAAATGGCTGCATGCGTGTTGGGGATAGATATAACTGTCACTAGGTAACCCGCAGGTTAAGTAAATTCAAACAAGTGAATTACTCAGTGATGCCAGTAGCTCTCAGTCTAAGCGTCCAACCACCAGGAATCATGACGTGACCCCCCCGTCAGTAGTGTTTTCTGTTATGCAAGGTCGTGGGTAGAAAATGAAACTCTCAACAGAGGACACTGTCAGAGTAATGATGTCAAAAGTTGTTGTCATGACACCTTTGACATTTCCAGTGTCTGCAAAGCTGCAGTTAAATTTGAGCTGCTCTCAGAGCACAGGAGTCAAGCAGAACGCTTCCGGTGTTTTTCCATTACACAGCAGGGTTAAAGAAGTTGTTCATCTCTTGAGGTGTGCTGGTTTGAAAGAAGCAGCAAAAGCAGGAAATATTAGGTTTTACAGCATAAAATGAACACGGGTGGGTGTCGTATGTTATACAGATTGTAAAGCCCTTTGAGGCAAAATGTGATTTGTGATATCGGACTATATAAATGAAATTGAATTGAAATACAGCTCGAAGTTCCGAAAGTACTGAGAATCTGAACACAGAGACTTTAAAAACATCTTTCTCTCTGGTCTCTGGCACAGACACACGAGTTGAGTCTCAACTGCTTTGTAGAAGGGGAGGAAGGGGGTCGCCACGTGAGCAGGTCCACAGTGATCCTGCTGCGAGGCCGTAGGGTTGGCTTGGCTCTGCATGGCTAAAGCGGAATGAATTCAGGCTAATACTGCGGTGTCCTGGAGGAGCAGAAGCCTTAAAAAATAGTGAGAATATTGGCTTTGACATTCCTTTAGGTGTTAATTATACAATGCACCAACAGCAATGTTTAATGTACAGTATTTCTTAAATAGCTGGTAATAGACAGATAACAATTCCTTCAAGTTGGAGCTTGATGCTGCCTTGAGGAAGCAGTGTCACTCAAAGTGATTGACTGATCTGTAGCAGGTTGTTTCCCAGCAGCAGTGTCCTTGTTACTGGTTCATAGGATCAACAGTAGTTGTGTTCTACTGAAGTGCGAACAGCAATGGATGTACTGATGTAGAGGCAGGTGGATGGAACCGGTCCTGACAAGAGAAAAAAGTTGTAATAAACTGAAGCTAATAACATTTTAAAAGGTTAACTAATAAGCAACAGTCGTCGATCCAGCAATCACACGCCTTTTCTAAAGGATAATGGAAATATTCTAGTTTGCTCATTTTTTTCTTAAAATGTTGTATCAGGTTTTTAGAACTTTTGCTATTGTGGTTATTTGCTGTCTTAACCCAAGTGCTTTTATGTATGCTTTTAAGTGTGACCTATAAACATGTATGTATTATTTGTATTTATATTTCTTATTCTCAGTGGCACACTGGTCCATAAGCTTAAAAGTGTTTACTTTAATATAGAAAAGTGTGATTTGTCTGTCTGCGCAGGTTTGCGAAATACTATAAGATGGAGAATGGGACGGACTACCGCACTCTGGTCAAAGCCTATGCTATTAGGTTTGATGTTCTGGTCAATGGAAATGTGAGCTGCTCATTCTCAATCAATATAACAAGGTTAAAATGTGTCCATTCACAAAGTGAAGAAATTTGTTGTTGTTAAAGTTAAGTATGTGTACTTGCAAAACCCTATCCATTATGAATAATGACACAGAGATATGGATCTGTATGTAATCATTTTGACAGGTACTTCTAAAGTACTAAAATATGTTTTATGGCATACATTTGTCTTATGCACAATACTTCTGCATCTTGTGTACATTAATCAAAACAAACTTTGGAGACCTCAGGAGGTAGTGGAAAAGTGAATTACAGTGGGGAAAATAAGTATTTGTCACATCAGCATTTTTATCAGTAAGGGGATTTCTAAGTGGGCTATTGACACAAAATTTCCAGATGTAGCCATCAAGCCAAATATTGAATTCATACAAAGAAATCAGAACGTTTAAGCATACAAGTTGAGTCATAATAAATGTCACAGGGAATAAGTATTGAACACACTTCATTTAACACTTTGTAGAAAAGCCTTTGTTGGTGATTACAGCTTCTAGACGCCTCTTGTATGGAGAGGCCAGTTGTCTGCATTGCTCAGGGGTGATTCTGGCCCATTCTTCCATACAAATGGTCTTTAAATCTTGACGGTTCCTTGGGCCTCTTTTATGAACTTAGATCTTCAGTTCTCTCCATATATTTTCTATGGGATTTAGGTCAGGTGATTGACTGGGCCATTCAAGCAACTTGATTTTCTTTCTTTGAAACCACTTAATTGTTTCCTTAGCCTTGTGTGAGATCATTGTCTTGCTGAAATGTCCACCCTCTTTTCATTTTCAGCGTCCTGGTAGATGGCAGCAGATTTTTATCCAGAATGTCCCGGTACATTTCTCCATTCATCCTGCCTTCAATAATATAAAGTCTACCAGTTCCACCCACAAACTTAACTGTTGGTATGGTGTTCTTGGGATGGTGGGCATTTCCATTTCTTCTCCAAACATGGTGTGTAGAATGGCCGCCAAAAAATTCAATTTTGCTTTCATCTGAACATACTATAGTCTCCCAATAATCCACAGGCTTCTTCAAATGCTCTTTTGCAAACTTTAACCGAGCCTCAACATGCCTTTTGTTCAGCAATGAAGTCTTGCGTGTTGAAGTCATGGCGGTTCAGTGCATTGCTTATAGTTTTCTTTGAAACAACAGTACCTGCTGATGCAAGGTCTTCCTGAAGTTCTGTCCGAGTGGTTCTTGGCTCTTGGAGAACGCTCCTGATTATTCTTTGGACTCCTTGGACAGGGATCTCACGTGGAGCACATGATCGTGGCCGCTTTAAGGTGAACTGATGGTCTTTCCATTTCTGGATAATGGCCCCCACAGTGCTCACAGGAACATTCAGCATTCCGCCTATAACCATTCCCATCAAAATGCTTTTCAACGACAAGGTTACGAAGCGCTTGAGAGAGTTCTTTGCTTTTACCCATCATGAAGTCTTTCCTCTGTGCATCCTGGGTAATGAGAAGCCTTTATAGGCCATCAATTAGGACTAAAGCAGCTGATATCAATTATTACTGATAGGAGGCAGGGTTTCTCTCTCAATACTGACAGATTTCAGGTAATCTCCTGGCTTTCTATACCATTTTGCACCTTGTTATCTTCATGTGTTCTTACTTATACTTATTCCCTGTGTCATTTCACTTTATTTCTTATGACTCAACTTGTGTACTTAAATGTTCTGATTTCTTTGTACGAATTCAATATTTGGCTTGATGGCTACATCTGGTGGAAATTTTGTGTCAATAGCCCACTTAGAAATCCTCTTACTGATAAAAATGTTGATGTGTCAAATACTTATTTTCCCCGCTGTAAATAAACAGAATAAGTCATTTCTTGCACAACTAGATTTAGAAAGTGCAAGTGACACCCAGGAGACTGAGACCTGCTGATATGAACTCCCATTGTTCCTTCGTAGGCAGGGAAGTTCAACATGATCCCTACACTCATCAACATGGTGGCAGCCTTCACATCCGTGGGAGTGGTGAGTTTTACCGCTATACTTATTTACTTTATTTGGTCGTTTTATATGTTTTCTCTGAACTGATACATGGAACCAAAATGTACTAATTAAGTATCATCTCATGTGCAATCTGACCTTTGTTGTGAACTCTGTTGAGTGTTAAAACATGAATTGTGAGCTTTGGGGAATTTTGGGGCTACTGTTGGGTTTTACAACAAAAGCCCTGAGTTTCATCTCTACCCTTGCTTTATAAATGACGGTTAATGTTATCATTATTATTATGCAGGGCACTGTGCTGTGTGACATCATACTGCTGAACTTCCTGAAAGGTGCAGAGCAGTACAAGGCCAAGAAATTTGAAGAGGTAATATACCCCATTCTTAAGATAAGTGATCACAATGTAAGGTGCACTTCATTAGCCTTGACCTTATTAATCACAGTTTTGGTAATTACAAATATGTGGTTTGTCAACTCTTAATGCTCCATTCATTGCTTTTTTAGCCACTTGGGGGTAGTAGAAGAAGCTGTAAATACAATATTGACAAATGATTGGGTTGACGAGTGCAGAGTTGCAGGCCAGAAAACCAAAACAATGAGCTAAAAGAGGCTATAAAGGCCCCATAGAGCTGAAGGGGGTAGCAGAGTTGGGTGATAGCTCTCTGTAGGCTTGTCATTGATCTTACATACATTATTCTTTCATTCATGTTACATTTAATCATTGGATTATTGAAGCTTTAGCCACCAAAATGTCAGTTTATTAACTCAAAAAGCAGAATGGGTCTAAGCTTTTGAATATAGTGTACGATGGTAGAATTTATTCAAGCTAAACTTAAATTGAATGTATGTAGTATGCATGGAGTTAGGTGGCTGTGCCAATATATGGGTGATATTAAAACAAGAGCAAAACCTCTCTCTCTCTCACATACTGTAGGTGTCGGACAGCCCACTGGATTACCAAAGCAATGGGTTGTACCGCTCCCAGCTGTCACTCAGACATAACGAGACCATCATGAGGTCCAGTGACTCAGGGGCATTTTCTATTGAACATTACAGCTAAAAGAACGGGAGCAACAGTAAATGGTCAGGTAGCAGTGGACCGAGGAAAACAGATGTGGGTTGGATGTCTCTGAAAATGTTTCTCTTTTAAGTTTGATCAGTTTTACGCATTCAAGGCACCTTTTATATAATACAGTGCCTCAGCTTAACCCATAGGTTTATGTCAATGTCAAAATGTCTTGAATTGTAGCTGTGTTACCCCTAAACATTTCAAATTGTTACAATGACAAGTAAATATGCACCACAGATCGCCACAGGAAGTCATCCCTGCCTGTGGCCATCAAACTCTATAACTCCTCCTCCTCTAAATGTTAGTCGATATGACCCTAAGTCACTAAACTGGACATTGATCATGAACATCTCTACAATACTGGATATTATTGGAATATTCAGTGCTTAAACTACTGAGCAATACACCCTGTTTTAAATTTAATTTGTGATACTTATTTATACTTCTAGTACGGCTGTGCAATATCCTCTGTCCCATTATTAATAAGCTACACATAACTTGACAGTTCATGCACTATTACTTTATACTGTAATATTAACCTCAATCGGTAAACCCACTTTGTACATTACACTTACCTATTTAAATTTATACTTATACCCACTTGTACTTACCTGTATTATAGTGTATTATATTTTTGCTTTTTGCTTAGTACTTCCATTCTTGTGTGCACTGATGTGATAGTGAGCTGCTGTTACAAAGAGTTTCCCCTCGGGGATTAATAAAGTATTTCTGATTCTGATTCTGATTCTGAAATATATCTAAAATAAATTGCCTTTGCACGATGACACCTTTGGCATGTGATATTGGCTCAGGATTTTCTGAGCAAGAAGAAAAGCCTTTTGTATTTAAAAAATAAATGAAACCTGAAAAACATGTCACGTTTCCCTTTGCTTGTTTTGCACCTTGCATTGACACTACTGTAACGATGAGAATCCAGGTACAAACAATACTTTTGTGCTGAGGGCAGAACCAGCAGCACTTAGAATGACATCAGGATCAGTTTGTCTTCAGAACAGTCTCATTTATTATCATTAGCATTAGCATTGAGGAATGGATCTGCAATGCAACCGCAAGGGGGTACAAGCCAGTGTCTTCTTGTGCCAGTCCCAAGTCTGGATAAATGCAGAGGGTTGTGTCAGGAAGGGCATCCGACGTAAAACACACACCAAATTAAAAATGCAAATCGTGTCAATGACTTCCATACCGGATCGGTCGGGGCCCGGGTTAACAACGACCGTCACTGGTGCTGTTGACCTACAGGGTACCGGTGGAAATTGGACCACTGTTGGTCGAAGACAAAAAAGGAGAGGAGGAAGGTGTGTTCGTAGCAGAGAGAGAAGAGGAAAGCTAAGAATGTAAGACTAACAGTAGGGACTTTGAATGTTGGGACTATGACAGGGAAGGCTAGAGAGTTGATTGACATGATGCGGAGAAGGAAGGTGGACATACTGTGTGTCCAGGAGACCAGGTGGAAAGGTAGCAAGGCTAGAAGCTTAGGAGCAGGGTTCAAGTTGTTCTACCATGGGTCAGATAGGAAGAGGAACGGAGTAGGAGTTATCCTGAAAGAGGAGTTTGTGAGGAATGTTCTAGCGGTGAAAAGAGTGTCAGACAGGTTGACACTCTTCCTCGTCACGAGTGACGAGGATGGACAGGATCAGGAACGAGTACATCAGAGGGACAGCTCATGTTAGATGTTTTGGAGATAAAGTCAGAGAGGCCAGATTGAGGTGGTTTGGACATATTCAGAGGAGATAGTGTGAATTTATTGGTAGAAGGATGCTGAGGTTGGAGCTGCCAGGCAGGAGGTCTAGAGGAAGACCAAAAAGGAGATTTGTGGATGTAGTGAGAGAAGACATGAAGTTAATTGGTGTGAGTGAAGAGGATGCAGAGGACAGGGTTAGATGGATGCACATAATTTGCTGTGGCGACCCCTGAAAGGGAACAGCTGAAAGGAAAAGAAGAAGATTGAGGAATGGATCTGTACATCCAACCAGGTGTTTTCTCTTAATTTTCTAAGGCTGATGTTGGGAAGGACTATGGTAGGAATAATATCCGGGTTGCAGTCAAATAGTGTTTTTTTGCTTAGGAAGGTTCCTAACTGAGTGAAATGACCCGGAAGTGGCAGCTGTTTAAGTTCTCTAAATGCTAAGGAAAGGTGCTTCAATGCTTCCTTTCATATCTCCTTTATCATAGGCTACACTGGACCATCCTTTACAAAAGGAAAAGTGAGAATGCCATCCCACAATTTCTTGCGGTGGTAACATTAAAGCGATGCACCAAGCCAAAGAGAGAGGGAGTGTGTGACTATGGACAGAAATGTTGGCGTGTTATAAAAACTGTCTGTGATCATGAGGCCTAATTTGACTCTTATGTGGTTTATCATTGAAGTGTGTGAACTCCACCGCAGACCAGAGTCTCTCTTAACAGGAAACAGATGGTGTCAGATTACGGTAAACCCCCGTACGGTATTACCACAAAGCATTGAATAAGGACTATTTTAGCAGGTGGCGAGGGGACACACCTAGCTCCTAACTGCCTACCTCCGAGCGTCTACCCTGCTTCCTCTGATTCAGCAACTAACCGAACAACCCGTTTGCGTCAGTTACCAATACCAATCGAGCTCGTTAACAGTAGCTCTCCTCTAAATGATCTGGGCTCTTGTTCTGGTGCTAGAATGGGTTTTAGTTGCTCTGGGGAGCCCCAAGGGACTTTTCATTTGATTGGATAGAGTAACTTGTAAGAACCTCTTAAGAAGTTATGCACACAACACTAAGTTTTACGACCATCAATGAACTTATATATCAGTGTACACAATTTAGACTTTAAATATAGTTTGAATATTTATTGCAATAACCTTTAGCAAGGGCAGTATTAAAACAGCTCAATTCAAATAAATCATACAGTAACTACACAGCTGAGTATAAGTTGCAATAGTTATCTGTTTCTGGAAGAAGGAGAGAGCAGAGTCTCTCTGGCCAGTGCGATCCCACTCTCCCTGTTGTCAGACCAAGTCTGTGATGAAAAATTCACAGCTCCATCCAAAGCTCCCAACATGTTCTAGAGTCTCACGTCCGTATCCAAAGTGTGAGAAAAAGGAATTTCAGTCCAAATTTGTGATTCTCTGTCACTGGAGTAAATGGTTAGTCCTTTGCGTGCTCATGTCCTCTGATAGTGACAAAGTTTTAGAAATTCCTTTTTGTGGATGTTGCTGCTCACGATCTCCTTCTTATAACTCAGGTGAAGAGGCACAAGGAATGAAGGTCCTTTCCCCCCTCTCTGGCAGTTGTTGACCCTCTCCTGTTATGACTTTCTAGCATTCTAACTCATAACATTGTCAAGGTCTTCACAGTGCTACATTTATTTAACTGTGCTTCAGTTTGTCAGAATTACAGCCCTGTCAGCTCTAGTAAAACACATTCATCTAGTAAAAACATTCTTACTAACATTCCAGTGATTAATCTTGATTATTTTTACTTTTATTTAGCAAAGCAGCTTACAATTTTAAAATAACTCGTGTGTTCCTCCATTCTCATCAGGATTTTAGATGTAATCTTACTCTTCATTTCTGCCTTACTCCCAGTTTAAACAAAACAGGGATACCAGGATCTCAACTCACTTGACAACGGATAGATCCACGTTATATACAGGGACGTTTTCAACTTGATGCCACGTAAACAGATGTACTTCGTACTCTAACCAGGGACGTCCTGGCATCCAAAACAAACTGAGGTTTTTTTATCAGACAATTTCTTCTCACGACAATGCACGGTGTAGTTCCTGTGGCTGCCTTGATATACAGGTAATTCATTTAAACGTAATCCATCCACCCTCAGATACACTGGGATTGAACACATGGAAACTACAAGGGGACATTACCATCGAGAGGCATTCCATATCTTTTTTTAAAGTATATTTTTTGGGGCTTTATCACCTTTATTGGATAGAGACAGCTGAAGAGACTGGAAATGGGAGATAGAGAGAGGGGGGGGTTGACATGCAGCAAAGTGTCGCAGGTTGGATTCGAACCCCGGCCCGCTGCACCTCGCAGATGGGGCAGGCGCTCTACAGAGCAAACTATCCGTGCCCCGGCATTCCATATCTTTACCCATAACGGCTTAAATTTTGATCTTAAACCTTTTTTGTAAGTGGTTATAGTATGACTAACAAACCCTACCCTGTTGTAAGTATCAATACAAACACATCGAACAAACTGGTTCTGATCAAGCATAACCTGACCCTCATGGTGCTATATGTTATCAAATGCAGAGAAGCATCCCAAACATTATTCAGACGCATGATGTGCTGGACATGGTAATATGGCATCATCAATATCAATGAGGGAAAACAGAGCTGTAATAATGTTATCAACAGCAGCACAAAGTACAACCTTAAAAATATCCACACCGTTTCAACAAAAACGGAACATTAGAACCTTCATGAAGGTACGCATTTTTGCAGGGCTTTAGAATTATATTGCATTAGGTTTAACTGGGGGGACCTAAAATACTTTGCGCTGCTGTGTGAAGCTGTGGTTATTATAAAGTGTCTTTGCCTCTGTGCTCGAGGCTGAACCAGCTCCACTTAACCATTAACAGTCATTTTCCAAATTGTTTATTGTGGCCATGCCTGTTGTCACCATATATAATCAAACTATTTTAAATTTAGAGTTGAACATTCCCTTTATTGATAATGCTCACTCCATGAAATACATGTGCATGAATGTGCTCAAGGAGCGGCGTTCATGTTTTTGGTGAACGGTGAACTGAACGTATCCGTTTGCAACTACCGAAAGTGAGCAAGAGTGAACAACGCTCACACACTGTGTTTTATGGCACCCGGCATGCCGGTGTTTTGGGGTCACAGATTTTCTAAACATGTCGAGCTGAAGCATCCGACCGGTCTTGGGAAATATCTGTGTGGTCCAGCTTCGCACCCCTCAGTCAGACCAACGGCTGAATTATCGGCCCCTTTCTGAAGAGCCACTTCTTGAAGCCGAGCTACAGACTTCAGCACCTCTGCCTGATGATCTCCCCTCTCTGTCAGGTGAGGAGAATCGCAGTGAAGAATATGATGAATACATTGATATCGATAGTTGTGACGTTGAGGATGATGATGGCGGGCAGCATTGCGAGCCTGAGCTCCGATTTCAGCCCCTCCATGTTAGCAGCAGGCCAGGAGCACTCCACTTTGAGACACCGTGCACTCTGAGACTGAAAACAAACGACGATGTTGATAAAGTGACTGAATTAAGGCAAAAAGGAATATGTGCAGTATCAATCGATGAAAATAGTGCTGATGGAGTTGGTATATATATTAGTAAAAACACGTATTTCTCCTTTGGAACCTCAGTTAACAGAGATTCATGGAAATCTAAAAGAGTACTTAAAAGATAAAGAATCGACAACAGAGTTAAAACAGGAAATCCATAAAATAATACAATTAGCTATTATACCATTACTTTATGTAAAATACTAAAACATAAAATTAAATACTTTTTTTATTTAAATGTAGACAGTTAAATATACTTAAATACAAAGTTAGTTTGAAAAAAAGCTCTACAATAGAAGATTGTCACTTTTAAAAACAAATAGATAACTTTAAATATAAATAATTACACAACATTTAGAAACAATCAATAATAGACAACAAAGGAAATATAATTCATGTTCAGGACAAATACAATTTCAAAGCAGGGTCATAAGATCCATAAGAAACCAAGAGGGTCTCCCTGTGCTCTGTGAAAAGATGAAAAAGGTATTAGAGAACTGTGTGCTAATGCATATAAATAACAGAAGTAGTCTGTGCAGATTTGTTTTAGAACAGTCCCTTCATGCAGCTCATCATATTTCACGTATTGGTGAGGTAAGAAATTAGGTGATGCTGGCCATCCAATGGTTAAATGTCGACGGTCTGCCCACTGAGCTTAATCAGCTATACCTCAATGAAGTCTTAAACCTCCTCACTGCTACAGTATGTACAATGAAGGTCTGCACAGTGGCTGTTTGGGAGAATCTTTCTATCAAGGTGTTATGTGTTTATTGTATAAAAAAAAAAGATTCTAATATATATAATTACAAACAACTATTATGAATACAGTCTATAGAATATTTGCTAAAATAATTATGAATAGATTCAATTATGTATTAGATGAAATTATAAGGAACAAACATGCAATTAAAGGATGGCTGATGTGGGTAAATCTTTGTATTTTAAGAGAAATTATTCGCAAACTGGTAAGAAACAAAGGGTTTTTATATTATTGTGCTTCATCAAAAAAAAGCTTTTGAAGGAATCAAAATGACTAATAAAACCAAGTCCAATGGCAGTAGTAAAATTTTGCATCCACGGGTGCAGAATAAAAAGACTGCTAAAACGTTCGTGGCTCTTGGTCATAGTGAGAGTGGGACTAAACAGGACACACATCCTACCCAGGCTTTCAACTGTGAAGGTGAGAGACTCCAGTTCATTATGCAGTTTAATGGACTTCCTGGACATGACGTTGTTGGTGCCAGCGTGCACGATCACAGTGTGGACAGAGGGACGGATGTCGAGGAGTGCTAGAATTAGTTCAATGAAATCAGCTGTCTTGCCTCCTGAGAGACAGTAAGTGATTGCACTGGGAAGTTTTACGAACCTGATGAAAGAGTCTCCAACAATTACAATCTCAGGTCACTCTGTTTCAAGGTTGCCATTTTAAAATTGAAAGTTTTGATCTGAGCTTATGGCCGATCGTTGATGAGCTGGCTGGAGTGCAGTTGAGCTGAGTGATTGATTGCCTGGTCTGATGTTTGTGCGGGGGGAGGCACTGGGCTAGTAGTAGGTGGCTGTGTTCAAGGAGAAAGAGTCACTGGAGCTGACACTGAGTGGAAATAATTGTCAGGCTCCAACTGCAGGAGTGACAGACGGGGACGTTTGCAGCAGGGGGGGCTGACGCAGGGGATGGTGAGCATTTTCTAATAGCAGACTGCACACAGTCCATTTTGTGGGCCCCCCTACTTTTACTAGTAAAAGATGAGCTAAACACCTGTCCTACCCAGTCCCGATTTAACATAGAATGTTCGTTAATAGACAGGTGGGTTTCTTGAAGAAGGGCTATTTGAACAATTATCTGTACAATGAAAAGTTTTAAGCCCCTTAATAGATGTCATTTGCAATCTCTGAGAATGTCTTGTGGGTATTGTGAGGCCAATACTGTATAGTGAGTGTTGGAAAACAACAGATGATCATGTAGGTGATTTTATCTAAACTATGTAGGAGACTTTTCTCTTTTGTCCCACAGTCCTGAGAGACATTGACTACAACCTCCCAGCCGCTTCCAGTCAGTCTGACCTGTAACGTGGATGTCACTAGGACAAATAAAAATCGGCCAGCAACCATCTGTTCGCACTCCTTTCCTCCTGACTTTGCTCCTCGCATAAATCTGCTGGAGCAGACCTACCAACAAAGGACAGGTTTAAGTCGCAACACAGAAGCCTGCCTTCCTTCAGAACCCAAACTCTGCCAGCAGCGATGCGAGATCCTGCATAAGATTCCTACAACAAAGTTAGCGAAACAGCTGTTACACAACGTGCTTGGTAAGCTGTTATGCACCAAAGCATCCGCACTGAGAATCAAACTGCTGATTTTCGAATTTCTTGTTTGGTCAGTCAGTCATTTTCCACAGCTTGTTCCCGTTAGGGGTCGCGGGTAACTGGAGCCTATCCCGGTGACTTTGGGCCTTAGGCGGGGTACACTCCGCGATTTGAACCCATGCTCTCCTTGCTGAGAGGCAGTAGCTCTAACCGCTCTGTTTTTTGTTTGGTATAATTCCTTAATAGACACCTTAGCTTATTAATGTTAATGTATTAGAAGTGATGTTATAATCAAGTGACATCCAAATAAATGACTCGAAACTAAAGTTAAGTGAAAATCTATATTCAGGTTAATTGATTTGCTTCAAATTGTTCGTTAGACATGTATTAAATAAACATTATGCAGCTTAGAGACAGTGGCACTGAAGAAAAGACAAGAGGTAGAGCTGGAGATGGCAGAGCTTAAGATGTTGAGGTTCTCTTTGGGAGTGACGAGGATGGACAGGATCAGGAACAAGTCCATCAGAGGGACAGCTCATGTTAGATGTTTCGGAGATAAAGCCAGAGAGGCCAGATTGAGGTGGTTTGGGCATGTTCAGAGGAGAGACTGTGAATATATTGGTAGAAGGATGCTGAGGTTGGAGCTGCCAGGCAGGAGGTCTAGAGGAAGACCAAAGAGGAGATTTATGGATGTAGTGAGAGAGGACATGAAGTTAATTGGTGTGAGTGAAGAGGATGCAGAGGACAGGGTTAGATGGAGGCACATGATTCGCTGTGGCGACCCCTGGAAGGGAACAGCCCAAAGGAAAAGAAGAAAGAAGATGCTAATTCATGGTAACACTGGCCAAATGTCTGCAAGTCGCGACAAAAATCTAGTTTTGCAAATTACCATAATTATATATTTAAACATTGAGAAATCTTGTGTAACATAAGTCAATATGCTTTGTTGTATAGTTTCAGGTTAACATACCTCAAGAGTAAGCTGGGACGGCTGCGTATCAACCATAGACAGCCAACTGCATTCCACACGGTTAGCCGGCGAGCAACGCACAGTAACACTCTTTTCTCCCAAGTGTATGAACACAGTCATCCATCATAGAAAATACAATGAACAGATTAGACAGTAAAGTAGAAATCCTTTTAGATCTCTGGGCGCAGTGACATTTAGCATTAGTCTGTTGCAGGTAGTATTTCAAATCAGCTGCATTCGTCACTTGGCAATATTGATTTTAAAGGATTTTCGCATCAATGCGATAAAGTAAAGAGATTGTTAGGTATTTAATTCACTGGATTGGCCAAAAAAAAGAAGGAGAAAAATTGAGTATATATGCCTAACATGATATGGTATGCAGAATTAACTATCAGCATATTTTCCAGCATTGTACATCTATGAAGGGTATTTCACAACACATCACAGGAAAGATCACCTGATAAATGTAAAAACTAATAGTTGCCCAGTATCACCAGAATATTGGGTCGTCCTCTTCAAAGCTGCCTCCATGAGCATATACTTAAAGTATAACAATCATTTATGTATGATTTTTCAATAGTTTCATGAATTGTTTAACTGCGGCTGGGTTAGTATTAAGTTACTGTTTGATCCAGCTCTCTAGCAGTTGTGGTATTATTGACCAAAATCTCAGGTCTCGGTTCAGTTATGTTATATGCTAAAGTAAAGTAATTCGGGCATTATCTCACGTATTTATTTATTATTTATTATTTATAAGTATTTATTAAGGTTTTATGACAGTAGTTTGCATGGGTTCAAAACAGTATACAGAAAAATCTTAAATTAATTTACAATGAATGGGGTTGAGAAGGTGGACAAGTTGGGTTTTCAATTGAGTGGATGGAACTTCGGTTTTTAAAATATAGATGTATCAAACAAACAATGTATTTAATGTTACTGGTGGTATATATATAGAGAGAGAAAATGACTGGAATGTATACAGGCACTTAAACCGAGATGAACTGACAAAGAGGGAAATAGTCAGGTGAGGGGAGGTAACTCAACCCAGGTGGAACTTTTAAGGTGGGGCAAACAATCAAAACTGGAGGGAAACACACAATGACTGAAGTAAAGTTACAGACATACGAGGAATGGAGAAATACAAAATAAAACAGGAAACATCGACAGAAAAATATGAAACAAAGGAAAATAAACAGAGAGCAGAGAATGTCACGACAGTTTTCATGAGTGGGCATTCCTTTTTTTCAAACATTAAAGATCTATTAAATATACAGTATTTTTATGTAAAGTTACATGTAAAAACTTATTACACTTGATATGATAGAAAATTAACAGTAGATAATAATAATTATTTGTTTAATAACGGTGTTTGGACATTTTTTAAAAGTTAAATCAAATGTTTTGTGGGTGGTGTTTCATTTTAATACTTTGAATATTCATTCAATAAACCAGATTTTTGCATTTTATATAATAAAACTTAACTAATGATTGCACCCGTGTGAAATTTCTGACCAATGTTTATAGGTAATTTAATTTGTACAGGTGTAAATATCCATCATTAAACATTAAAAAGCTCAAAAATTGCACAAGATATAATGTGAAATTTAAGATACAAACTGTATTTTTGTCAGGGTTGTGGGTTTGTGTGCTGTCAGTTCTCGTTTTATTTTGAATATGTTGGTTCTGACAGGGTTTTGGGTTTAGGTTCTGTTAGTTCCTGTTTTATTTTGTAAATTGTCCATTCTCTCTTGTGTCTGTTAGTTATGCTTCCTGTCTGTGAGTGCCTGATTGCTTTTATTGTTCCCACCTGTGTTTATTGGTTACACCTGTGTCTGTGTGAGTGTATTTTAATTTTGGTTTTCCTTTGTTCTTGGTCGGTTCATTATGATTACTGTGTTGGATCTGTCTGCCTGTCAATTTTGGATTTATGTCTGCAACCTGTTATCTACCTGCCTGCCAGTTACCTGTTTACAGCCTGTCTGCAATCATGAAATAAACATTTTAGTCATCGTCCTCCACGAGCTATCTACGTTTGACTCCTTTACCCTGTTGCCAACACTACCCTTTACAGTACGAAATGACCAAGATGGACCCAGTGGACACTCACCTGCTCCTAAATACCTGGGAGTCATGGGGAGTACCTAGACATTTTGCTGAACGAAGAGCCAGAGTTTCGCCTGCCATCTAGGAGACCGATCCCGAGATGGCATTGCTGGTGGTTTCCTCCCGGTGGAAGGATTCGTGTGTCCCCAGAACCCCAGCCTGTCATCCAGCGTGCTAACCTGCAACCTACCTGTTCTGAACCCAACTGTCCTCAGCCTGTTACTAGCCAGACGTCAGTCCTTGCCGCAGCTGCGTCTTGTCCCTGCAGGGCCACTCCAGTCTGTCTGGCTGTAATTAGGAAATAAACATTCTAGTTATCATCCTCCGAGAGCTGTCTGCATTTGGGTCCTTTCCCCTATCTCCTGTTGCCAACACTACCCCTGACAGTTTTAATAATGGAAAGTTATTGTATTTTTAGTTAGTTTAAGTTAGTTGTTTACCGTTATTTTCCAGAATTTTTTGGCGCCCCCAGCTGCCAGAATATTACCTTTTGTTTACAGTTTATTTTCAGTGTAGCGATTTCTCTTGATACTCATAGTGCTTCACAGCCAAGGGGAGAAACTCACCCCAACCACCACCAATGTGTATTACCCACCTGGGTGCGGCATGGCAGTCGTTTAGCGCCAGAACGCTCACCACACAGACAAGTGAGCGTGCACAAGGTTGCGGAGATTGCAAAGTCCATCTGCATGTCAACTTAAGGAAATTTAGTTTGGAAACACAGTGAACTGAATGACGAAATGGTCAGATACATGCAACGGGGTAACCGAGAGGTTGTCTGTCAGGATGATGTCCAACTGCCAGAAGGGTGCAGACCTGATCAAATTGGCTCGGGAAAGTCAGAGGATCAGAGTTTGCATATGGTGTATTGTCCATTTCACCTAGTATTATGAGTGTTCAGTGTTCAGGCGTGGAAGTCAACAGTTTGTCCAGCTCATCAACAAGTAGCCCGGCTGTCCTGGTGGACGGTAGATAACAAACGATTGTGCGTTGGCATGCTATTTCAATTAGGAATGGTTGCATTTCCATTTGTTGGAAATTAGAAAGCCTTTCCTGTATTAACATATCTCATATGTCAGAAGTTTATATTGCATTAAGTTTTGATAAATTTCTCTTAATTCTGTCTCCTTCTTTGAGCTCTCTAATTCAAGCAAAAATATAAAATTATCCTGTTTCATTGTTTGTGTTAGCACCTCTAGGTAAACTTATCTTTAAAAAGCAGCCTATTAATGGGAACATTTCAATACTTATGTTGAGAAGCTGTGAGTCATTAACAGTACTGTGCTACTTCCCCCTGGGCAGGCAGAGAGGAACTTGGAATACGATGCAAGAGCAGCGCAGACAAAGGAACACACACAGGACAGCACAGCAGAGAGAGAGAGAGGGGACATACAGTCAGGCTCTAGCCAGAACAGCATCTCAGTGACTAACCGCTAAACCCCTGTAATGCAGCAGAACTGATGATCCGACACACCAGAGGTAAGAATCAAAGAAATCTGCAATGTCTCTTTCTCTCCTACTGATTTCTGCAGTTGCAGTTGTGGGGCACAGCATGTGTGTGTGCGTGCAAGGCAGACAGCAAGCGAGCAAAGCAGAGAGAGTACTAGATCTTGTTACCTCAGACTGGAGGACAATGTTATAAGCCTAGTGTTCTGGTGCTGTCCTGTCCTTGTGTGTGTGTATGTGTTTGAGAGAACCTGTGTTGTGTGGAATATATTACATTTACATGAGTAGTTACAGTTTTCCTGCTATCAGAAAGAGAACAATGTCTATGTGTTTGCGTATATGTGACCATAACAGCTTCAGCGAGCTGTGTCATCGCATCTTGACAGTGTAGTCCAACGCCGCAGTCCCCCCCCATCCCCCCCCCCTCATCCCAACCCACACACACACTCTATAGTCCCCTCTCCCTATCCCACTAGTTTCTCTCACTATGATTCTGCAAGCTGGGATAATGTCCTGTACAAAAATGATTGGGGGCCGGGGTTGGGTGAACCTCATGTTTCATAATACATAAATATTTGCTTTTGACTCTCCTCTTGACTTAGAAATATTTTTACTATAACAATTATAAATATTAATTTTCTTTTTGTTTTTTTACTATTACACAAATGTTCAGACATCAACAGCAAGTAACAGCTGTGAAGAGTGCTCCCCCAAAAGTAGGTCCTTCAGAGGACCAAAAGCCAAAATTGAACCTACTCCTCTTTTGTAAAAACCTACCCTACCCTTAAAGACCAAACCTGTGGTGTAAATCGGCAAAGTGAAACCAGAACTTGGTTCTTTTCATTCAAAGTCTGATCAACATTAAATGTGATAAAGCAAATTACAAAAAAATCGATCCATGGTGCAGAACCTTACTCCAAAGTATGACATGTGGTTCACACAATGCTGAAAGTCTAGATAAGGATGGTAAAACATTTTTTTATGTCGTAATGTCACAGCACAGGTAGTACCCTTAACATGTTTTGTTGTTAGGTGTAAGGGATTTAACTACAACTAAGCCTTATGGCTGTACCAGCTACTAACAGGCCACAACATACGCTCATCACGCTTGAATACACTTCTATGTCTAAGTTTGACTTGTCAAGGCTAAAATCTTGGTAATTAACTTTTTTTTTAAGCCTTTGGCTGCCATCAACAAGAAAGGATGCAGGCCTGAATCCAAGAGAGCTCAACTGGCTTTCCACTGCCCCTCCAGCCAGCTTTGATCCTTTTTTGATCCTCCATCTCAGTCATGGTTTTAGTTCATTTTCATTAACAAATACACGCAGACAGAGACTTACTTCATGGATGAGGGTATCATTCATTGTCCATCAATCAATGAAACGAGTTCCTTGCTATCATCTGACGGTCAGCGGTTCAAACCTGACGTCAGGTTTGAACCGCTGACCTTCCGATTGGTGGGCAACCCGCTCTTCCACCAAGCCACAGCCGCCCTAATGAAGGCAGAGTATTAGAATGTTTCAGTGTAAGAGCCAGAGAGATTATAGGATAGCATTCACTTTTCAGTAGGCTCACTTTATAACCTGAAAAATAACCAAATCTCTTTAACAAAGATAAAATTGGTGGAACACTTGACAAAGGATCAGAGACATACAGAAGGAGATCATCTGCATGCAGTGACAATTTCAGATCAATATTAAAGCGGGATATTCCGTGAAATGAAGTGAGTGACTGCAAAGCTATCGACAAGGGTTCAATGGCTAGCGCAAAAAGTAAGGGATCAGGGCAGCCCTGCCTGGTGCCACGTGACAAAGCAAACTAGTCGGATTCCCCTGAGGGGAATTGTACAACAATCGAATACATGAAAAATATTGATCTCAAAAACCAAACTAATGTAGGACAGAAAAAAATGGTCAGAGATGGTCATGTTGTGTAGTTTAATGCACTGCAGCTCCCTGGCTTTCTTTAGGATATTGGCACAGTCTGTATAATAACGAAGCCTTGCCACTATCGCGCACGGATGTTCACTGGGCACGGGTTTGGGGGCCAGGGTCCGGTGGGCACGGTCCACAAGCGGTTCCTTCTCAAGTGTAAACTGATTCACCCCTCCCGACAATCGAGAGAGAAATCTGGTCTGGGACCATGGTTGGTCCAGATTATCTGGTAATGTAAGGGGTTGACACATCCAGTCTTAAACCTCCCGAATAGCTTGCAGACTTATCAAGGCCGCCTCGATAATATCAAACATGTTTGAAATTTAGGATTTAAGTCTGGGTGATTATGTCAGTATTTTCGGAGTGAGACCACAATAGCCAATGAGAGGGACAAAAGTGTCACAAGCCTGGAGCAGCTGACGGTGTTGCCAAGCAATGATAACCAGTAACCAGTCTACATTGACATTTAGCAGACACTTTTATCCAAAGCAACTTACATATGAGGAAGACAATGGAAGCAATATAACAACACAAGGTAACAAAAAGCATAAGTGCATCAAAAACGAGTCTGATTAAAGCCTAGCACAGTATATAAAGCTAAGGATAGGAAGGGGATTTTGTTTTTTGAGCAGAGGTAGAAAGGAAAAAGAAGTTACGTGTTGACAGAAGAGATGCGTTTAAGTGCTTTTTAAAGGTGGCTATAGAATCTGCTGATCTTGTAGAAACAGGCAGATCATTCCACCAATGTGGAACGGATCCAGAGAAGGTGCGCAAGAGTGATTTTATTCCTTTTTGGCATGGTACCAGCAGACGTCGTTTGTTTGCAGAGCGCAGGGACCTGGCAGGAACATAGGTCTGTATGAACAAGCAAAAATATGTTGGTGCAGAACCAGTGGTGGTCTTGTAAGCCAAGAGCATCGCTTTGTACTTGATGCGGGTGACAACAGGGAGCCAGTGTGACCTAATGAAGAGAGGGGTTACGTGCGCTCTCTTTGGTTCATTGAAGACCACTCTTGCCGCCGCGTTCTGGATCATCTGCAGAGGTTTGGTTGTGCAAGCAGGGAGACCAGCCAGCAGTGCATTACAATAGTCCAGTTTGGACAGGACAAGAGCGTGGACTAGGACTTGTGTAGACTGCTCAGATAGGAAAGGTCTGATTTTCCTGATGTTGTAGAGGATGAACCTGCAGGACCGGGTTGTGCTAGCGACAGGGCTTTTGAAGTTTAGTTGATCATCAATTACCACCCCCAAGTTTCTGGCCGTGCTGGACGGAGTAACGGTCGTTGAGCCTAGTTGAATGGAGAGGTCGTGGTGAATCTTTGGGTTGGCCAGGATCACAAGTAGTTCCGTTTTGTCCAGGTTCAGCTGCAGGTGATGATCCTTCGTCCAAAGCGCGATGTCACTCAGGCATGCCGAGATGCGAGCAGAGACAGTTGAATTGTCAGGTTGAAACGACAAGTGGAGCTGCATGTCATCCGCATAGCAGTGATAGGAAAAGCCATGCTTCTGAATGACCGAGCCGAGGGATGTCATGTAGATGGAGAAGAGTAGGGGACCAAGCACAGAGCACTGCGGCACCCCTGTATTAAGATGTTGGGACTCCGAGACCTCGTCTCTCCAGGATACTCTGAATGACCGACCCGAGATGTATGATTTGAACCATCGCAACGCGATTCCAGACACACCCATAGCACTGAGAGTGGACAGGAGGACGTGGTGATTAACTGTGTCAGAGGCCGCAGACAGATCCAGTAAGATAAGTACGGATGATATGGATGTCGCCTTTGCCAGTCTCAGGGCTTTGACAACTGAGAGCAGCGTGGCCTCCGTGGAATGGTTGCTCTTGAAACCAGACTGGTTGCGGTCCAGGAGATTGTTCTGTGTGAGAAAGGAGGAGAGCTGGTTGAAAACAACTCGTTCCAGAGCTTTGACAATGAAGGGAAGGATAGAAACCGGTCTGTAGCTTTCTAATAGTGTCGGATTGAGAGTGGCTTTCACTCTCAGTCTAGTCCACTTTCAGTCTAGTCCTTAAGGCTAACGTTAGCAAGCATACTACTATTGACAGATATTAAAACTGAAAGTTAAAATCTCTACTCCAGTTCTCCATGTTGACCGCATCTTATTTTTTCAATCATCGGTTAGGATTTTAAAACTCCTGTAGCCTGAGCCCAGTCTAAGGAACCTCTTTGCATCTCATGATCTGGATTTTTTGTTAATTACTGAGACCCGGTTGAAATGGAGAGACAACATGGCCTAGCTGCTGTTTTTACCAAATAGTTTTTCTGCCACTCTGGAGATATTGGTGAGTTCAACAATTTTGAGGTAGATATGCTCAGGATTGAATTGGCTAATCCTTTTTACTGTGTCCTGATTTACCACCCACGTGGCCCAAATATTGGCTTTTTAACTTAATTTGCTGAGTTTTTATCTTCTGTGGCTATTAAACTTGCTTAAACTTTGATTGTTGGTGATTTTAAAACATGCTGATGATGCATTAGATAAACTTGCTACTGACGTTTTAAGCACCACTCAGTCATTTAATTTAATGCAACATGTATTAGGACCAACTCGCAATCATTATCATACACTTGATTTGGTTTTTACTTTGGGTCTGAACCTTAATACTCTGTGTTGAAGACGACTTCATGCCTGACCACAAGTGTATTATTTTTGATATTGTTTTTAATGCTGACTCCCAACCGACCAAATATATTACCCGTTCTCCTGCTCTCAATAGCCACATTGCTGAAAACTTTGCAGACCTTAGTAAGAATATGGCTCTCCCCGCCCAGACCACTGACTTAGTCTACTCCTTTAATAACCTCTGTTTGTCAACCCTAGATGTTGAAAAGGCACAAGGAAATAACCCTGTTTCTCTCTCTGTCTCCCTACTTTATATCATTCTATGTGACATGCTCATGTTACAAACACGTTTAACATTTCATAGCACAGACACATATTTCAGGCCTATAGCCTGAGCACTGTTGTTGAGACTTATTCGCCCTAAATGTTTCCTTATTTGGGCATCCGGAGGAACCATGAAGGTCACTTCCCCCATTCTATCTCTTAACAGTCACTAGGTCTTATCAGTGCTATATTCCTTTAACTGTGCTTTAGTTATATTAAACATTTTTAGTCTTCTCAGCTCTATCAAATTGATTTATCTTGTTACTCAAACATTGTTAGTATAATTTCTTATGATTAATGTTGGTTATTTTCACTTCTAGTTAACAGTGCAGCTTTCAATTTTATCATAACTCGTGTTATGCAATTAACATCAGGATTCTAGATGTTACTTACTATTGAGTACTCCCAGTTTAAGCAAAGCAGGGGTACAATGATCTCAACACATTTGACAGTCCAGACCAAAAAATAGTCTGATACATAACCCCCCACAAAACCGCTTAGTTGTTTGTACAATTTGGTTTTTCTATGGATTAAACAAAACAGAAATAACTTGTTAATTAGTAAGCTTTATATGTGCTGGTATTTGGGTTTGCTACCTTCGGACAGAGTCAGTCTAGCTGTTTCTCCCTTTTTGCACTTTCTGTGCTAAGCTAAGTTAGCCAGCTCCTAGCAGTAGCTTCATATTTAGCGCACAGATGTGAGAGTGGTATCAATCTTCTCATAAAACTCTATGCAAGAAAGCAATTAAGTGTATTTCCCAAAATGTTGAACTTGTCTTTTAAATGTTTGCCAAGACCAAAAAATGTGAAAACTAGGCAGTCGAAAAATAAAACAGGCTAGTGAAAGGTGAATAGAAAAGTAAAATAAATTTTTGTTTAGTTTTATCAACTGACAGGTGGTAAAAGAAAAAAAAGGGGGTTTTGTACCAACTGATTGATGGTTAATGGAAAAGTATAAATATAGCGAAAGTATAAATCCTCATGTTTCTTTTTATACTCCATTTTAATGTTTTAAAGAACAGTATTTTTCATTGATCTATTCAGTTATATAAATGACTTGACTGATAATCTTTTACTATATTTCAGTTTTGGGGTTCCAGATAGGAGACGATAATTAAGTGATACATTTATTAAAGCACTCTTAATAAGGTGGAACAAGATGTGGATTTATTATCTCTCTGTGTATATTGCGCTGCTGTAGCATTTATGTTAATGTGATGGCACCACATCAGACTTGTGCTGTGTGGGAAGTGTTACTGAAATGTTAATTGGCCCCACCTACTAAGATTGCTGTGACTTTGAAATAAAAGTGGCTTGGGTGCTCATTCAGACATGAGACCAACATGTTAAATTGCCATCAAAATACGCTTCATCCTCACACATAAACTCAAATAAACATATTTCAAGTAATGTGGTCATCAGTGCTTATTGTAAAGAAAATGGATACTGGATATCTGTCACAGATACTGATGTTGATATACTGTATATAAATGTTTTTAAATTTTACACATTAACCGATATTCATTACTTCAATGTATTATCAGCCAGTCAGACTTGTTCAACTAAAATTGGATCCAATTAGTTGGCACTAACTAGATTGGTGTAATTACATAGTTACATAAGCACTCCAGTGCTATTTAAATCACTATTTGATAAGAAAAGTCAACGGTAGAAGAATTGTACCCACGCCATAACTTTTCATATATCCTCTTCAAATGGGGGTAGAGTAGCCAAAAACTGTACTGCTACTTTTTAATAATATTAAAAAATATATATATAATAAAGTGCTCAAGTAGAATTAAAAGTAGTCATCAAAATTACTAATTGAGTAATATGAAGAATAAAATTAAAGAATTTAATATTGTAAATAAGACATTATGAAATGCAAAATCATATAAATAAATATGTACAAAATACAGACTATAATGTTACATGAAATTGTTACATAGTCCAATAAATGTTTGAAACTGAGATTATTATTATGAAATGTTATTGCATTCATCTTTTCACAATAACAGTTTGTTGTAGGTCAATTCTATATAATTCCATCAGTTTATATTTCAAAATGGAATTTAAGTTTTTGTTTACAGTATTTCACAAGTAAACGTTTTCCCAGTAACTGTTTTGATTTAATTTCACTTTTCATCAAAAAGTCTCTGTCTATCATTCAAGACAATCCATAATTGGCTCTGCCCTGTGTATTTCATAATGTCTTATTTACTTATTTAATATGAAATTCTTTGGGTTTGCATAGAGCAAGAGTAT
Source organism: Coreoperca whiteheadi (assembly GCA_011952105.1). Classification (NCBI taxonomy): domain Eukaryota; kingdom Metazoa; phylum Chordata; class Actinopteri; order Centrarchiformes; family Sinipercidae; genus Coreoperca; species Coreoperca whiteheadi. Next base: position 31,188,732 of record CM022472.1, on the reverse strand, counting down.
GAAAGTATTAATTTAAAAGAAATACTTAGTAGGCATTAGTAAGCAATTTCATTAGTAATTTTATTTATTTTAATTTTTTATCAGAATCAGAAATACTTTATTAATCCCTGAGGGGAAACTCTTTGTAACAGCAGCTCACTATTACGTCAGTGCACACAAGAATGGAAGTACTATTATTATGTTATGTTACTATTATATGTATTATTATTATTATGTTTACATGACTGATACCGTTTCAACTTCACGTGATCTTTCGTGTGTAAAGGTAAAGAAGTAAACAACTGCATTTTTAATAAGTTTGTGGTAAAACATCACATTGTAGTCTCTTAATGGAGTAATTAGTTAAATACATATTAGGACAATATTGCCAGTCTTCATCTCATATGTCTGGTCACAACTTTTGGGGGAGAAATATTGCATCAATATTGTATCAGTACATCTATGCGTAATCACAATTATTTTAATGCTGTGCTTGCATAAAGACACTGAAGAATTTTCCTAAAAGTATCCGAATTGTATAAGTGGTCATGCCAAATTACTCATGCAAATGCAGCCTAAAATTAACTAGCATCACCACCCTGTAGCTGAAAACCTCCACCAGCTTGTCAAGTAGCAGTTTACATCTATGTCTGTCCAGACATATATGATATATGTCATGAATACTTGAAAAGGTAAATTTTTATTTTGGCTAAATGGAAGTTACCGATATTGACGATTCATATGTATAATTCCAGTGATATATACATTGTTGAACTGATTAATGAAGGATTATCATAGATGTATTGGCTAAACAGGTACACATGTACTTGATGGATTCTTACAGAGTATAGCTACACAAAATGTAGTGGTTCGCTTTCAAGGGACCTTCAACAGTGCGTCAGCTGACGCTATGAGGAACGCCTTCAGCGTGACTGCCTCTGAATCTCTGTATCAATTTAGACCAATCTTGATTGGGTTTAACGTCAACACGACGTACCTAAGTACCCACCGAGGTGGCCCTGCTGGTAGTCCTGCAGGCGTGTCATCCTCCTTCAGAGTTGGTCCTCGCCTCACACCTTTGTGAGATTTTACAGCCTAGACCTCTTAAATAATCCACTGTAGGTGGTGGGTGGGGTCCGGCTGCCTAAAGGCCAGAGGCTCCAGCCCCTAAGGAGCTATATGGACAACATCACCTGCCTATTCCGAACCGCCCCATGCACATCCAGGCTGCTTAAGAGGCTGGATGAGCTGATCACTTAGGCCAGGATGAAGTTCAAGCTACAGAAGTCAAGGAGCCTCTCATTGTGAAAGGGGAGAGAAATGATAGAGTCACCTTCACCATCAGTGGGGAAGACATCCCCCGCATTGTGGATCAGCCCATCCGAAGCCTGGGAAGACTTTATACATCTGATCTCTCAGACAAGGATATAGGGAAAATCATCTTTCGGCAGCTGTCAGAAGGCCTGTCCAAGATCAATGCAAGCCAGCTACCGGGAAAGTACAAGGTGTGGTGTTATCACTTTACCCTGTTCCTAAGGGGGGTGTGGCCTCTGAAGCTGTGTGAAGTCACCTCATCAGCCATAGCAGGATGGAGGCAAAAGCCAACTCCTTCACCTGCAAATAGCTCGACCTATCAAGGTGCTTCACAGCTGCTGGCCTGTATGGATGGAATTCATTCCATCTACCCTTGCAATCCATCACCGTGGGCTACAGGCAGGAGAAGGTAAGGCTGTTGATGGAATTAAGAGACTCCTGCGACAGGGCAGTGGCAGATGTGGATGCCAGAGTAGAGACTGGAAGGAAATGGAGGGCCAAGGAGGAGTTGCAGAAGGTGATAGGAAGACTGAAACATCAGCAAGTCGTGGGCATGGTCCAGACAGGTCGGGCAGGTCTTGGATGGAGCGAGCAACCCATTATATGGTCCAAGGCAAGCAGGAAGGAGAGGAAGGACCTTGTTGTTGCAGAGGTCACCAGGATTTAGCAGCAGGAGCTCAGAGTGAGGTCTGTGGCACAGGGGCAGCAAGGGCGGTGGACAACTTGGGAGGGCGTCGCTAGCCGAGCAATCAGCTGGGCAGAGTTCTGGAAACTGCCACAGGCTCAGCCTCACTCCAGCATGTTCTATCGCACTGTAAAAAAGCACTGACACAGGGTCGGCTCAGATGGCAGCACGACCAAGTGTTCAGGAAGCTGGCAGAGGTGCTGGAGAAAAGTAGGCAGGAGGCAAACAACCAGAGTCCATCAGAGAGCCGATGCAGGATCCGCGTCCTCAGGCAGGGGGACCCCGCAATGCATACCAGCAAGAGACCATCCGCCAAGTTGTTAACACCAGGGGCAGTGTGGAGGATGGAAGTAGACTTGGGAAGGCAGCTCCAGTTCCCATATGCAGCACAACATTAAGACCAGATGTGGTGCTCTAGTCTGCAGCTGCAAAGTCAGCGATACTGATCAAGCTGACAGTACCCTGGGAGGAGGGTAGCTGCCTACAAGAAAAAGACGGTGAAGTATGCAGACCTGGTTACGGAGTGCAGAGAAAGTGAATAAGGTGTGAGGCTGTACCCAGTGGAGGTGGTAGTAACTAATGACTGCGTCTGACTCCAAAAAATGGTCCGACCTGATTCTCAGGACATTGTCTGGAGTTCCTATGAGAAAACGGCTTTAGTCTCAGTCGGCTTGAGAGACGTGTCGATGTTTCAGGGAACGAGAGAGAAAGTCAACAAACTTGCACTGTAGCTTACAATCCATGTAATTTTCTGGGGCACCACTTCCGATTGGAAGAAAAAGTTAAGAAATCAGATTAATCAGTCAAATACCTGATTTATGAATTCTTATCTTCGTCTCTGCTTGAAGAAATATTGGTGATAGGTGAAACATTTGTTTATATCTAAATAGCTATAACAAGAGAATCATGTGAATAAATTAGGTTTTAATTATGGTTATATAGCATAAAAATCGCAATCAAATAAATGCAGTGAATCGGTCGTTTAAATGTTAATTTAGGTTATTATTCAGTTTGGTGATAGTAAAAGGAGTATCAGATTTCAGATATCGGGGAACAAATGATTGCTAGATTATTCAATTTAATTTCTAAATCTAAAATCTTATCACAGCAGCAGATGGGTGTTTTGCCTACTTTTGCAGTGTAGTTTCAGGTGAAGATTGTTCAGGAGGGACCCCAAACTGTCCTTCTGGCTGGTTTACTTCATGGCCTCCCAGAAAGTTGATGTCCACTGGAATATTGTGGTAGTGTAGCAGGTCAGGTCAGACAGTGATATTTCTCTGGTGGTCCTCGGATGCCCGCTGTCATGGGATGCAAAAGTCTTTGATAACATCAGAAGAATGTAATGATCTTTTGCATAAAACATTTAACAAGACATATGGTTTAAGCAGAAATCATATTTCAGAATATCATTCATTCAGTTACATAACATTTCTAACTACTTTAACTACATTTACATTTAGTCATTTAGCACGCTTATATCCAAAGCGACTTACATATGAGAAAGACTCTCGAAGCAATTATAACAACACAAGGTGACAGAAGAAGTTAGTGATTGTCAGTGAGGTGTTGACGGAATAGATGTGCTGGTGCTTTGTAAAGGTGGCTACAGATTCTGCTGATCTTGTAGAAGCAGGCAAATCATTTCACCAATGTGGAACGGATCCAGAGAAGGTGCACAAGAGTGATTTTTTTCCTTTTTGGCATGGTACCAGCAGACGTTGTTCGTTTGCAGAGCGCAATGATCTGGCAGGAACATAGGTCTGTATTAGTGAGAGAAGATATGATGATGCAGAACCAGTGGTGGTCTTGTGGGTCAAGAGCATCGCTTTGAACTTGATGCGGGCGACAAAAGGGAGCCAGTGTAACCTAATGAAGAGTGGAGTTACGTGCGCTCTCTTTGGTTCATTGAAGACCACTCTTGCCGCCACGTTCTGGATCATCTGCAGAGGTCTGGTTGTGCAAGCAGGGAGTCCAGCCAGCAGCGCGTTGCAATAGTCCAGTTTGGACAAGACACAAGACAAGAACCTGGACTAGAACTTGTGTAGACTGCTCAGATAGGAAAGGTCTGATTTTCCTGATGTTGTAGAGGATGAATCTACAGGACCGGGTGGTGCTGGCAACATGGCTTTTGAAGTTTAGCTGATCATCAATTACCACCCCCAGATTTCTGGCCGTGCTGAACGGCGTAACGTTCGATGAGCCTAGTTGAATGAAGAGGTCGTGGTGAAACTTTGGGTTGGCCTGGATCACAAGCAGTTCCGTTTTGTCGAGGTTCGGCTGCAGGTGATGGTCCTTTGTCCAAAGCGAGATGTTACTCAGGCATGCCGAGATGCGAGCAGAGACAGTTGAATTGTCAAGTTGAAATGACAAGTGGAGCTGCGTGTCATCCGCATAGCAGTGATAGGAAAAGCCATGCTTCTGAATGACCGAGTCGAGGGATGTCATGTATATAAAGAAGAGTAGCGGTGCAAGCACCAAGCCCTGTAATACCCCTGTATTGAGATGTTGGGACTCAGAGACCTCTTCTCTCCAGTAACGACCTACCCGAGAGGTAGGATTTCAACTATTGTAACGCAATTCCAGAGACACCCATAACACTGAGAGAGGACAGGAAGATGTGGTGATTAACTGTGTCAAAGGCAGCAGACAGATCCAGTAAGATAAGTACAGATGTCTTGGATGTCGCGTTTGCCAGTCTCGGGGCTTCAACCACTGAGAGCAGTGCGGTCTCAGTGGAATGGCTGCTCTTGAAACCAGACTGGTTGCGGTCCAGGAGATTGTTCTGTGTGAGAAAGGAAGAGAGCTGGTTGAACACAACTGGCTCCAGAGCTTTGACAATGAAGGGAAGGAGGGAAACCGGTCTGTAGCTTTCTAATCGTGTGGGATTGAGAGTGGCTTTCTTCAGTAGCGGTGTGCTGCGGGCTTCTTTGAAAGCTGTGGGGAACGACCCAGTGGTGAGGGATGAGTTGATGATGTGGGTCAGAGCAAGGACAACAGCCTGAAGGAGATGGGTGGGGATGGGATCCAGTGGGCAGGTGGTAGGGTGGTTAGAATGAATGACCTTGGAAACGTCAGCTTCAGATAAAGGAGAGAAGGAGGGGAGCAGACACGTATCTGGGATGCGTGTGAGGTCAACAGGTGGTGGCGCAGAGAACTTACTGATAATGGCTGTTGTTTTCTTTACAAAGAAACACGCAAAGTCATCAGCTGTTAATTTTGATGAAGGTGAGGGAGCAGGCGAAGAAAGGAGAGCAGAAGGTTTTAAAGAGAGTGCTAGAGTCAGGTGAGTTGTTGATCTTTGAGTGGCAGTAGTCCGTTTTGCAGAGGTGACAGCTGAGAAATTTGAGAGGAGAGACTGGTAGAGAGCCATTTTCTCTCAGCTCACCGGAGGCTCCACACATAGAACATCAGATAAGCAGGGGGCAGACGAGGATGTGTGGGCTGGTCTAGATGTGAGAGGGCAGAACTTGTCCAAGCAGGATGTGAGTTTGGAAAGCAGAGTGTCAGCGGCGCTGTCAGTATACAAGAGAGAGAGCTCCTCAGAGGAAGGGAGCACCAAAGAGACAGCAGAGGAAAAGTGGGAGGGAGGGAGTGCACGCAGGTTGCGTCGGAAAGTGAACAGCTGTTGAACACTTGCAGCGTTAGGAGAAGTTAGGTCGAGGTCGAGATTGACGAAGAAATGATCGGACGTGTGAAGTGGATGACCTGAGAGTGATGAGTGGAGGAGTTCCGTGTGTAGATAAGATTTAGTTGATTACCAGACTTGTGTGTTGCTGGTGTGGAAACCCGCTTGAGGTCAAATGATGCTGTTGAAGTCTGCAGCCTGTGGCTTTCCACGGTGGATGTTGAAGTCTCCAAGTACCACCAGAGGAGTGCCATCTTCAGGGAAGGATGAAAGAAGCACATCCAACTCCTCCAAGAAGTGTCCAAACTGACCTGGTGGGTGATAGATGACTACAAAGTGACTCGTAACAGGGTTGGTTATAGTAACAGCATGAAACTCGAACGAGCTGTTGTCACACAAGGACGTTCGCTGTTTGAACTTCCAGTAATTAGGGATAAGCAGGCCGGTTTCACCACCTCTTCTTGCGATGCGAGGACTGTGGGAGAAAATGTGATAATGGAAGAGGGCTGCAGGAGTGGTGGAATCCTCAGGTTTGATCCACGTTTCAGTAAGTGCTACAATTGAAAGACTAGAATGATAAACAAAAGCCGTAATGAAATCAGCTTTGTTCACAGCAGACTGGCAGCTCCACAAGCCTATTGGGAAAGTAGAAAGGGCAGTTGTGGACAGTGGTACAATGTGCAGATTAAGAAGATTGCGTTGCCTTTGGCATGAAACAGAAGATTTTCGTATAGTAATGACAGTAGGAATTTGAAAACACATTGAATAAGAGCAGAAGGACAAATGCAAGACAAAATTAATAGCAATAAGGGATCAAAAGAATTGCGAACAATTAGTACAAGAAAGTGCAATACTCAAGTGCCCTGTGATTGGCTCCCTACTCGGGTGGAGTCAACTGCAGGTAGAGTCGATGGTCTTTACTCTCTTCGGTCTTCACTCGATGGGGGCTGCCGCGACTGCTGCCGCGATGATTATACCCACTTAAATACCCGTCTGATTTCAGTGATTGAATTCCGCAGGCTACGCCTCTCGTGACCCAGAAACCAACCACAAGACCAATCGATACTAAACGCTAAGACGCAATAATGCCACGTCACCAAAACGCCGGTAAACCAGCGGCCTCTTTCAAAAATAACACTGCACTAATCTTAAAAAAGACACGAATCAAACACACTTAAAGTTCTTGTAAGCTTCAGCTGCTAAATTGCTTCTCCTGTATATGCTCTAACTGTTAGAGCATAGTTTCTAATACTGATAATAGGAAAACAGAAGGCTTAATAACAGTTTAATCACACATTATAGTAAGTCATTTTCTTATACGAATATTATTATTTTGCATTCTTAACGTTACAGGAACCTCAGAGTTGCAATTCCTTACTGTCAGGCTGCCCGAATAAGTCCCTTAAGACTCTCCAGTTGATTCAAAATGCTGTGGCACGTGTACTGACAAGAACTAGGAAAAGAGATCAGATTTCTCCAATATTAGCTTCTGTGCACTGGCTCCCTGTAAAATTCATGGTCAGGCACCATAATTTCTTAAAGAGCTCATAGTACCTTATTACCCCACTAGAACACTGCGCTCTCAGAATGCAGGGCTACTTGTGGTTCCTAGAGTCTCCAAAAGTAGATTGGGAGCCAGAGCCTTCAGCTATCAAGCTCCTCTCCTGTAGAATCAGATTCCAGTTTGGGTTCGAGAGGCAGACATGAATGCATGTTACTAACTCAACATCTTCTCTCTCCTGTAGATTTGTGCTTTCTCATCCCTCTCTTCTCTGTCACTTTCAGCAGGTACAGTGGTGTGAAAAAGTGTTTGCCCCCTTCCTGATTTCTTATTCTTTAGCATGTTGGTCATACTTAAATGTTTCAGATAATCAAACAAATTTTGATATTAGTCAAAGATAACACAAGTAAACACAAAATGCAGTTTTTAAATGAAGGTTGTTATTATTAAGGGAAAACAATATCCAAAGCTACATAGCTCTGTGTGAAAGTGTTTGGCCCGTTAAAACATAACTTTACTGTGGTTTATCACACCTGAGTTCATTTTCTCTAGCCACACCCAGGCCTGATTACTACCACACCTGCTCTCAATCAAGAAATCACTTAACTAGGACCTTCCTGACAAAGTGAAGTAGACCAAAAGATCTTTAAAAGCTAGACATCATGCTGAGAGCCAAAGAAATTCAGGAACAAATGAAAGTAATTGAGATTTATCAGTCTGGAAAAGGTCGTTACCATATTGCCTACTGCTCACAGCCGTCACTTGTGACTAGGCTGTACACACAGCCTCTTAGTAAGGTGAGAGCCAACTTGTTCATTGTCCTGCTGCTTTCTGTGGTCACCTATACTCTCTTTTAATGCAGCCAAATTCACAGTATTTTTAATAGTTTCCATATTTTTCAGATTCTGTTGTCAGACAACTGAACGGATATGAAATTGTTATTTAAACACGATATGTAAACCAGCAGTCATTCCCAAGCTGTGGTGCGGTGATAAAAATTTTTAGTTTGTAAACACGACACATCGACTAACAAAATAAACATAAATTAAGGTTAATGATAACAGTTTTGCTGAGTCCCAACAATGACATTCAAAATGAACAATCGAGAAAAATGTTGTCTTAACATTACCGGCACTTGGCCCCCGACCTTCAGTGGGCTGGCTTGCATCCTAATTTTTGAAAAGTTCATTTTACCCTATACACATTGAAACACCAAGCCAGAATTCTAAGAATTAAACACTCTGGAGGCCATTTTGGAAAAGCTTTGGGGGGAGAAAAATGCTGCTTTGTTCTGGTTGGAGGGCTGAAACAAAAAGAGAAAAAGATGCATTTACAAATTTAACTGGCTTAATGTGGATGTACTCTCAGTAATGGCCCAGCGCAGCATCATTACCGTGGTACCAGAAGGGGTGCACTTAAGTTCATGAGGAGTTCTGTGCACCAACATCCACCAGGTGGCATAGCGAGGTGGAGCCCATGAAATCTCTAATGGGATCCCCACTTACTGTACAATGGTAGTCATAATTGTCCTACAGTACAATTCACTTTACTGCATAATTTTGACTGAAAATAGAAGTTACAGCAACATGCTGGGACCTTGAGAAGTGGATGCCGAGAAATATGAAGTAGCATCCAGTAGGAAGACAAACTATAATGTTATAAAACAGCAATTTGAGAATAAATGTTTTTTACATAAAGAAATAAATAAATTGGTGTATTATTATGAATTCATGACACACGTGATTCAAGTGATTATAAATTACTTCCATTCCTGCCGGAACTACCATGATTACTTTTGAAGGGAGTCCGAGGAATTTCTCCTCAGCGACAAAGGAGAACATTGCAATTACTATTTACTTTATTTGTTAGATTTTACATGTTTACTGTCAAAAAAAATTACAAACGGGAGTACATTTGTCTTACTTCACACATTTAGTGTAAATGGTGAAATTAGTTAAAACAGTGTGTTCACACACATCTGCTGCAGTTAAGACATACCTTAGACCATCTTGCTGTTCTGTGTGAAAATACAGCCAATCAGACAATATATGGTTTTTATTTACATGTAACAAAATCGGTTACAGTATAATCAAACCGATGACAATCGAAATGTGTTTGGCAGAGAGACAGCAGACAACTGATGTATATTGGTGCCACAATTGCTGGCATGCCGGGACAGCCAGCACAGGAAACACAACCAAATACAGAAACACTGCAAGAACCACAGACGACAATACAAACTGTTTTAGGGGACACTGAGAAGTGATGAACATGGCTTAACATGCTTCTTGTCCCACCAACAAACCTTACATTTTTGCTCATTTTCCAACACCATTAACAGATAGCTGACTGAACTTCATGAGTTACAAACCATGTGACCAGCATTTAACTCTGTTTTAGGCACCATGGCTGCTGGTTTGAGGCTGGCGATCTTGCTACTGTTGCTGCTGCTGTGTTGCTGGCAACTGACCACTGCCAAAGAAGGAAAATCCACAAAGAAGGGAAAGAAAGGCAAGCAAGTTGTCTGTCCATCGTAAGTAAATAGAATATATACTCCAAATACATCCTTTCTCTATACGGTGCCATTACTATCAACATCATCCTCACAATTTGTCATCAGTCTGTTACACCACCACGCCGCATTATCTACATATTATTTCAGACATGTGTAAGTACGTTGCATATGCTGTCAGTCAGACTGACTGACTGACACAGAGAATAAGTATTGAACACATGAAGATAACAAGGTGCAAAATGACATAGAAAGCCAGGAGATTACCTGAATTCTGTCAGTATTGAGAGAGAAACCCTGCCCCCTATCAGTACTAATTGATATTAGCTGCTTTAGTCCTAATTGATGGCCTATAAAGGCTTCTCATTACCCAGGAGTCACAAAGGAAAGACTTCATGAGTGGTAAAAGCAAAGAGCTCTCTCAAGATCTTCGTAATCTTATTGTTGAAAATCATTTTGATGCGAATGGATATAGTCGCATTTCCAGAATGCTGAATGTTCCTGTGAGCACTGTGGGGGCCATTATCCGGAAATGGAAAGAGCATCAGTTCGCCATAAACCGGCCACGATCATGTGATCCACGTAAGATCCCTGTCCGAAGAGTCCAAAGAATAATCAGGAGAGTTCTCCAAGAGCCAAGAACCCCTCGGGCAGAACTTCAGGAAGACCTTGCATCAGCAGGTACTGTTTCAAAGAAAACTATAAGCAATGCACTGAACCGCCATGGCATCCATGCACGCTCATCACGCAAGACTCCATTGCTGAACAAAAAGCTTGTTGAGGCTCGGAGCATTTGGAGAAGCCTGTGGTTTATTGGGAGACTATAGTATGGTCAGATGAAAGCAAAATTGAACTTTTTGGGAGTCATTCTACACACCATGTTTGGAGAAGAAATGGCACTGCCCACCACCCCAAGAACACCATACCATCAGTTAGGTTTGGGGGTGGAAGCATCATGGTTTGGGGCTGCTTTTCAGCAAGAGGTACTGGCAGACTTCATATTATTGAAGGCAGGATGAATGGAGAAATGTACCGGGACATTCTGGATAAAAATCTGCTGACAACAGAAAGCTGAAAATGAAAAGAGGGTGGACATTTCAGCAAGACAATGATCTCACACAAGGCCAAGGAAACAATGAAGTGGTTTCAAAGAAAGAAAATGAAGTTGCTTGAATTGCCCAGTCAATCACCTGACCTAAATCCCATAGAAAATCTATGGAGAGAACTGAAGATCAAAGTTCATAAAAGAGGCCCAAGGAACCTTCGAGATTGAAAGACCATGTGTGTGGAAGAATGGGAGAGTGAAGTGAGGAGGACGTTGAAGAGGATGAAGAGTGGAAAGGCAGTTGATCCTGATGACATACCTGTGGAGGTATGGAAGTGTCTAGGAGAGGTGGCAGTAGAGTTTCTGACTAGTTTGTTTAACAAGATCTTGGAGAGTGAGAGGTTGCCCAAGGAATGGAGAAGTCAAGTCTGCTTTATTGTCAATTCTTCCACATGTACATTACATACATACAAAGAATCGAAATTGCGTTACTCTCAGACCCCCGGTGCATACAGATACCACTAACAGTAGAGCCTAAAATCTAGATCAAATAAAATATAAGCTAAAACTATACAACAAGGGGGAAAAAAAAAAAGACATAATAAAAAAAATAAATAAAAATAAGCTTAAATAAGAGCAGCAAATGGCAGAAAAAGTGCAAACCAGTGAACAAACAGTGCGGATAAAAAGATTTTAAGTGCATAAAAAAAATAGCTTATTCAGTCTGATTAAAGTGACAAAGGGCTTATTTTATTTAAACTGACTGACGAGGTTGTAGAATGACGTCAGATTCCATGGTGAATGAGGTAGTGAGCAGACCAATGCTACACAAAGTGACTGGTGCATGACATCGTATGTTAGTGGAAGGACCTGGGGATATGGGATCTGGGGGGGGGGGGGGGTTCATGGTTCAGTGGTGCCTGGGGCAGAAGAGGGACGGGGTGGCAAGTTCGGGAGCGAGTTCAGCTTCCTGACAGCCTGATGGATGAAGCTGTCCTTCAGTCTGCTGGTCCTGGCCTGGAGACTCCGCAGTCTTCTCCCTGATGGCAGCAGACTGAAGAAGCTGTGTGACGGGTGTGTGGGATCACCTGCAATGCAGAGGGCTTTGCGAGTGAGACGGGTTCCATAAATGTCCTGGAGGGAGGGGAGAGAGACACCAATGATCTTCTCAGCTGCTCTCACTATGCGTTGCAGAGTCTTCCGGCAGGACGCGTTGCAGGCGCCATACCACACAGTGATGCAGCTAGTCAGAATGCTCTCGATGGTGCCTCTGTAGAAGGTGTACATGATGGGGGGTGGGGCTTTGGCTCTCCTCAGTTTGCGGAGGAAGTAGAGACGCTGCTGTGATTTCTTGGCCAGTGCTGCAGTGTTGTCGGTCCAGGAGAGGTCCTCTGTGATGTGCACGCCCAGGAACTTGGTGCTGCTCACTCTCTCCACAGTCGCACTGTTGCTGGTCAGAGGAACATGCTGAGTGTGCGCTCTCCTGAAGTCAACAACAATCTCCTTCGTCTTCTCCACGTTCAGAGAGAGATTGTTGTCACTGCACCACCCGGCCAGGCGGCTCACCTCGCTCCTGTAGTTTGTCTCATCTCTGTTGCTAATGAGACCCACCACAGTCGTGTCATCCGCAAACTTAATGAAGAGGTTGGAGTTGAGTGACGGTGTGCAGTCGTGTGTCAGCAGAGTGAAGAGGAGGGGGCTCAGCACAGATCCATGGGGGGCCCCAGTGTTCAGTGTTATGATGCTGGATGTGTTGCTGCCGACACGTACTGCCTGAGGTCTTCCAGTCAGAAAGTCCAGCAGCCAGTTGCACAGCGAAGTGTTGAGCCCCAGCTCGACCAGTTTGTGAATGAGCTGTTGAGGGATGATTGTGTTGAATGCTGAACTGAAGTCTATGAACAGCATTCAGAAGTGTACTGGTGCCAATTTTCAAGAACAAGGGAGATGTGCAGAGTTGTGGCAACTACAGAGGAATAAAGCTGATGAGTCATACAATGAAGTTGTGGGAAAGAGTAGTGGAAGCTAGGGTAAGGGCAGAGGTGAGCATTTGTGAGCAGCAATATGGTTTCATGCCTAGAAAGAGCACAACAGATGCAGTATTTGCTTTGAGGATGCTGATGGAGAAGTACAGAGAAGGTCATAGGGAGTTGCATTGTGTCTTCGTAGATTTAGAGAAAGCGTATGACAGGGTGCCGAGAGAGGAGCTGTGGTATTGTATGAGGAAGTCTGGAGCGGCAGAGAAGTATGTTAGCGTGGTGCAGGACATGTATGAGAGCTGTAAGACCGTGGTGAGGTGTGCTGTAGGTGCCACAGAGGAGTTCAAGGTGGAGGTGGGTCTGCATCAAGGATCGGCTCTGAGCCCCTTCTTGTTTGCTCTGGTGATGGACAGGCTGACAGATGAGCTTAGACAGGAATCTCCATGGACTGTGATGTTTGCAGATGACATTGTAATTTGTAGTGAGAGCAGGGAGCAGGTAGAGGAAAATCTAGAGAGATGGAGGTCTGCTCTGGAAAACAGAGGAATGAAGCTTAGCCGCAGTAAGACAGAATACATGTGTGTCAATGAGAGGGACCCAGGTGGAATGGTGAGGTTACAGGGAGCAGAGGTGAAGAAGGTGCAGTACTTAGAGTCAACGGTTCAGAGCAATGGAGACTGTGGAAAAGAGGTGAAGAGGCGAGTGCAAGCAGGTTGGAACGGGTGGAAAAAAGTGTCAGGTGTGTTTGTGATAAAAGAGTATCAGCAAGAATGAAAGGAAAGGGGTTCAAGACGGTGGTGAGACCAGCGATGTTGTACAGCTTAGAGACAGTGTTACTGAAGAAAAGACAAGAGGCAGAGCTGGAGGTGGCAGAGCTTAAGATGTTGAGGTTCTCTTTGGGAGTGACGAGGATGGACAGGATCAGGAACGAGTCCATCAGAGGGACAGCTCATGTTAGATGTTTCGGAGATAAAGCCAGAGAGGCCAGATTGAGGTGGTTTGGACACGTTCAGAGGAGAGACTGTGAATATATTGGTAGAAGGATGCTGAGGTTGGAGCTGCCAGGCAGGAGGTCTAGAGGAAGACCAAAGAGGAGTTTTATGGATGTACTGAGAGAGGTCATGAAGTTAATTGGTGTGAGTGAAGAGGATGCAGAGGACAGGGTTAGATGGAGGCACATGATTTGCTGTGGCGACCCCAGAAAGGGAACAGCCGAAAGGAAAAGAAGAAGAAGATTATAATCTTGGGCCAGTCCAAGTTGTGCTTTAAAAAGTCATACAATTTTAAAATTGATCCTAAAATGTATAGGAAGTAAATGCAATGACGTAAAATAAATATTTTACTTTGGAGATGTTCTTAGCTCCAAAAAACAGGCTTGGACAACTCCGAAGTTTTGGGTAGAGGGTTTAACAGGTAGCTTAAGAGCACAGCTGGTGTTCGAGTAGTTCAGTTTCACAGTGTGGACCGATTAGCTGTACTTCTCTTTTGCTGTCCAAACCCTCTCCCAGCCTTTCCAAATATTGCATTTATTATGATATTAAAGAGGACTGGGCTAATAACGCTCCCTTATAGAGTTCCATTTTCTCTTTCAAAAGTCTTTGAACTTCTCCCACCAACCCTTACTTGTATTACTGTTCATAAGAAAATCCTTAATCCAATTGAAAGTTCTACCACTAATCCCTAAATCATGAGAGATCATAAGCTTTCTCAATATCCCAAAATATAATATATATTATATCCATCTGCAAAAAGCCCCTTAGTTAAAAGACCTGTTGGTAACCATCCATTCCATAATGTTGCAAAACACGCATGTTAAACCTATAGGCTGATTTGACTTTGCATTTTTAATAACCCTTCTTGCTACTGCCCTTAAACTCTTATACTGCACTGCATAACACAGCATTGGATATTTCCTTAATTTTCTATATGCTCTATTTCTGTTCCTTACACAGTTTTTAGTCCACCAGGGAACCAACATGAGGACTAGGTTTCTCTTTCAAAGCAACAGTTAACTGGCCTGCTTTATGAATCATTTAGCCGAGCCAAGCCTTCCACTTATCTACAGAGCCTTCATTATCTAAAGTACCTCTTCTATTAAAGCAAGAGCCTTCTCCTGGAATCACTCCCATCGAGGCTGAGAAACATTACACTACATCTAACAAGGTCTCTCCTCCAGTTCTACCCTTAGATCTCTAGGAAATCTGAATAAAATTAGATAATGATCACTACCTAGTTTATATCTGTCCATAACATCCCACTCTCCACCTCTGGCTAAGTTTGATGAAGCAACTGATAAATCTATAAGGCTACAAGTATTATTTGCAATATATCTTGTCATCCTTTCATCATTTATCATTACCAGATCATACCAGGGGTCAAAAAAGAAAAGCCTGGGTACAGAGAGAACAACAAAATGAAAGCAGCAGAGAGGCAATGGCTACATTTCTGGCCAAAAAAAAAGTGTGACAGGCATGACAGGCGACGCTGAATTTGGCAAAGGTGAGGAGCTAGGCAAACTAGCACATTCACTCAACTAGATAAAAAAACACTACTGCACTGCCCTTATAAGGGTATTATATTATTAGATAGATGAAGATAGATGGATGGACACCTAGACTACTGCAACTCTGTCATGGCTGGTGTGCCTGGATGTGCCATCTGACCTCTGCAGCTCATCCCGAATGCAGCAACTGAGCTGGTCTTCAACCTACCCAAGTTCTCCCACACTACACCCCTCCTCCACACCCTGCATTGACTACAAGACACTGGTACTTGCCTACCATGGTGTGAATGGTTTAAGCCAATCCTATATCCAGAACATGGTCAAACCATGAAACCTGAAATCAGGACAGTATAAACTCAACACATCTTCTGTCACAGCCTGAAAACACATCTGCTCAGACTTGGCTTTACCTTGGCCCATAAAAAAGCTCTATCTGTTATTGTTTTCAAGGCACTTGAAGCAGTACATCATATTTGGTAAAGTTGATGTACTTGCATGAGTCTAGAATTTTTGGGTTGTATTCACATGGTTGAATGGACTAGTCACTTGTAATGTAATGTAAATGGCCGATACATTGATATATTAAGATGACCATGTCATTGGTGACAAGCTATTTTAGCAAATAAATCAGCTATACTGAATTATATACACATTTTTAACTGTCAAAAATCAATATTGGAATTGGCCTGATGAACATATATGATCACTGTCATGAGTGAAATGGACACTGGCAGTGGCTGATTATGGTGGTCATAGGCTACACTATGCGTACAAGAGTTTGTTGTGTTGCATGGAAGGGCAAGTATGTGATGTGTGCAGGCTTGAATGGTGTGGCTCAGGGGGTAGAGCAGTCTTTTAGTAATCAGAAGGTTTCTGGTTCGATCCCTGGCTCCTCCAGAGAGTGTCGAAGTGTCCTCGAGCAAGACACTGAACCCACTCCTGATAAGCAGGTCGGCACCTTGCATGGCACCCTCTGCCATCAGTGTGTGAATGGGTGAATGTAGACGTCAGGCCGAGCGGCAGTCCATGTCCGCGTCCCATCCAGTGCCAGACGGGTCCATCAACAATGTGCGACGGTGACACGCGGCTCCAAGCACAAGGCCTTGGCGCAAAAATCAGTTTCTTCCACTGGGCCAGGGAATGAAGGCATGTGTCTTTACCCAGATCAGGCGAAACGGGTTGCCCCTTGGGAAAAACCCTTTGGTTTTGAGCCACCACTGCAGCTGCCTCATGTGCAGTCGACCAAGTGGTATGACGGTGGCCGCTGCTGCCATGAGCCCCAACAGTCGCTTGCAGTGATCTGTTGGCCTAGCTTTACCTGTTAGCATAGTTTTTAACCCACTTATGTATAGTCTATTTTTGTTTTTCTGTGTTATCGTAGTGTGTGTGATACTGTTGTTTTACCACTCCGTGGAGGAGCATGTGTTCTGCGCTCGACCCGGGGAGGAGGTGCTACAGGTTTCGTCCAGATAGCTCAGCAGGTCAGCCTGATGAGCCTGCAAAAGCTATGGTATGCAGGCATGTGCTGGCCTGACCTGAAGCCATAAAAGCCTTGGCCACTAAAGATGATGTAGTGCGGCAAGGCTTATTAGGCAACGTTGGAGCCTTAAGGGACAGGCAACAGAACGCCACCAGCGTCTCCTCAATTTTTGGCATGAAGCCATAGCCATTCTCCTGGAGCCCCACGACTGACGCATAACGGTGAACAGTGGGGCTCGAAAGCCTAGCTGAAAAAGGCTCAGGGAAGGCAGGACTCAAAAGCAGACTCTAGACAGCTGGTAGGAGTTTGGAAAAAAACAACTTTACTGGCAGAAGTGTCCAAAAAACATCAGGCAAAGGCAGGGTCAAATCCAGAAACAAGGTCAAAAACTAAGCAGGAATATTAGGAAACTAGAATGCTGGAACTCTCACAGAAACAGATAAGATGAACTGGCGACAGACAAGGGGAGCACACCACCAATTAGGGACAGGTGGGTTCAATCAGGCAATCACACAGGCGGGAGACACATGAGGGCAGGGAGTATCTGAAACGAGAGAGACAACGGTGAGTCTGACAGATACCAACAATAAACTAAATAAGTGAACAAGGAAACACATAACTTAACTAGAGCTGAGACGTGAAAATCTCGACACCTCAACGTGGAGATCTGGGAAGAACGTGTGCTGCTGAGCTTCCTGCTTCTCCGTTGGCCAGGCGATATTCAGCCTAGCCACGGCGCGAGTCATGACATTGAGCAGCTCCTCAAGTGACTGGGCTGACGAGCCACCCACATCACCGCCTTGGACGCTGAGCATGTCCACCTCCTCCTCGGAGCCCAATGGACCCAGCATCGGTCCCGTATTCTGGGCGGAAGAAGCCGCAGAGCGGACTTTCAGATCCCAAAAGCGGGTGAATGAAGTAGCAGAGGAACGGCTCCCATGAGTGAAGCCCTTGGGCTGCCTCGGCAAAGGTGGGACCGGCACCATGAGGGGCGCAGAACCGGCTGCTCTTGTCAAAGAGCGCCAGGCGAGAGCGAAGCCTTCTCACCGGGAGACCCTCGGAGTGCTCACAGTCAACTCACTCAAGGGCTGACAGAAATCTCTCCCCAGACAGTGGACACACAAAACGTGCATGTCGCCATTGGGGATAGAGTGAGGACAGGGGTGAACGCAAGGCGTAAAACCTGACTGCCGCTTCTCACTCGTTATTTTTAGTATCTGGGCTTCAGTACAGTATATAAAAATATAGTTTAAACAAGACCTTTCTAAAATAGAGGGAGGATTTATTGCAGGAATGTTGTATTAAACTGAATTAGTAACTGGCAACTGACTGTATATTGCCTTGCACAAATTCCCACCTACCTACATGGTTTTGATCCCACAATTAGTTTCTGGCCATCTGATACTTTTAGTATATTTTATTTTCTTCCTATTTTTGACGTGGAGTTTTGATCTGAATTAATTAAGAGTTGACGGCTAGACTGTTGTATGTAACATTTCTACAGAAGGTCACAGTGGGAATTTTTTTTCAGAATTTTGCATTTCCTTTCAATAAGTGTTGCGTTACTTCACAATATTTTTTGCATTCCTCCCTATGCATACGAACAATTAGTGCGTTCATCTGGTCCAGTTATAATACACTGCCAGTTTAGGGAAACTCTCTGTAGATATTACAGAAGGGAGATGATGGGACACTTTATATGATGCATTTATTGCTCATTACTCTTTTCAAAAGGCCAAGCTGCGGCAGTATACAGCCACTGGCTGTGAGCACAGCTGCAGCTGCTCGGCCTGGCTGTACTGGGTGAAGCTGTGGCTGTGGATATGGTCAATGCTGGGCTACTGCTGCAGTTTTGGTTGAATCTATGCTGCTATATGGCACTGTTAACTGTACTGTGACTCGTCACTACTGCTATTAACATTAACCAAAAAAGCATTGTTAAGCCACATAGGATTTGAATCCGTGGTGCATCTATCAGATATGACACCAGATTTTCCGTGAGCTCTATGTACATACCAAAACAGTTGGATGGATGGAAGGACTATACTTGTAAAGCGCCTTTCTAGTCTTCCGACTACTCAAAGCTCTTCACACTACATATCACATTCATACTGATGGCAGGAGCTAACTGCCCATCAGTCGAAGGACGTAATCATTCACACGCACAGCCATTTGGGGTTCAGTATCTTGCTCAAGGACACTTCGACACGTGGGCTGGGGGAAACCAGGATCGAACCGCGACGTTCCGATTGGTGGACGACCCACTCTTCCACAAAGCCACAGCCGCCCAGTGCTGAGATAAATATGATTAATTTAACATGTAGCTTATTGTACATGAGGTAGTTGGAGTATATATCTAGTATGTGTAGCTTGCGGAGATTTAAAACGTATTAATATTTACATCAACCATGAGATAAATGTTCAGGTACAGTGGATGTTAATGTCCCTGGTGACTGGTGGTAACTGTTCATCAGAGGGACGGCCTGTGGGTAGAAACTGTTCTGGTGTCTGGTCGTTTTGGTGTGGAGTGCTCTGTAGCGCCTCCCAGAGGGGAGGAGGTGGAGCAGGTTGTGTGCAGGGTGTGACGGGTCTGCAGTGATGTTTCCTGCCCATTTCCTGACTCTGGACAAGTATAAGTCCTGAATCGAGGGCAGGTCAGCGCCGATGATCATTTCTGCAGTATCAACTGAACACCAGTTTCCTACTACACGCCTGTTATAGAGTCGGAAAGTTCTAGGCCTAGTTCTTGGTTGAGTTGAGTCATCAATCCAGATGATGATTGCGGCTAAAGTTGGTTAGCAAGCTAACGCTCAAACGTAACTCAAGCTAAAGGAATTTAGGACAGGACTCTGGACAAGTATAAGTCCTGAATCGAGGGCAGGTCAGCGCCAATGATCATTTCTGCAGTCCCGACTGTCCACTGTATTCTGTTCCTGTCCTGTTTGGTGGCAGATCCAAACCAGACAGTGATGGAAGTGCAGAGAACAGACTGGATTATTGCTGACTAAAACTGAATCAGCAGCTCCTGAGGCAGGTTGAACTTCCTGAACTGGTGCAAGAAGTACATCCTCTGCTGGGCCTTTTTGACGATGGTGTTGGAGGCCCACTTTTGGCAGAAAACCAAAAGCAGGAGTCAACAAAGGAATCACACTGACTAAATACACAAGTGAGGGAGGAATAATTAGACACAGGTGAAACTAATCAGGGCCGGTGAAAAATGCAGATTCACATTTTTATTTAGTTTATTATGAAATCAAAAGGAGATTATGTCTCACACAGGCAGTATTGTCTTAAAGGTTTCAAGTAATAGGTCAGGAAAACAGTAAAGGCCAATGTCTGTCAAAATATGACAGCTGTTTCAAATCATGCAGTTTCAATTGTCATATTCAATTCTCAAGGTAGCTGTTCTCAATCTGACAAAATGAACTTTAGGTCCTTAAATGTATTAAGCTTTATTGGGTTGGAGTCATGTGTGTGCATGTGTGTCAAATCCTTCTGTTAATTTGAAATCACAGAACCCTTTTGTGCACAAAGTCTTCAGCAGTAGCAACACTGGTTAAAATATGGTTAAAATACTTCCATGCCATTTAAAAATATCCCACTTTACACTAAAATCAGGTTACATTTAATATCATTAAGAGTACCTAAAACGTTCCACTGACTGACTAAAGATGGGTTTACCAAAGGCATAAATCACCATTTTTACCAGTCATAAATGAGGTCATAAAACTCATTACTTTTCCTTGTTTGCAGTAATCTCACATGTATCCAGCATTTTTGGGAAGAAAAAAAACGTCCTTTATTTCCAGTGTTTAAGATTTCGATATTAATTATTTTCATTTCTATTAATGTCCTCTTTAACAGCCAGTTGTCCCCAGAAGATATGGCCCTGGTTCCGGCTAACTCCACCTCCAACATCTTGAACCGTCTTATGGTCAGTTATGACCCAAGAATAAGGCCTAACTTTCAAGGTAATGCTACAAACTATACGGGTAAGTGATGACAAACATTTTCTTTTTAGAAAGACGGAGGCCACACAGGAACAACTAGTACATTTATGTGTGCTAATCCAGAATCCCAATGTGTTTTCCATTAAAGGATGGGATCGCAGTTTTTCAAGTCTGCTGACTGTTGTTTTAAGCCAGACTTTCCTATCCTTTAAAGCTGCTGCCCTTATTTTCGACACTTTTTTGTTAAATTTGCTGAAATGATCATTATATCCTGGCAGGTATCTGAGTCAAGTTCTCTGTAAAAAGTCAGTTCTCTCTGGCTCCCTGTAGTGCTGTAATCCCAAGAGGAAACCTCTACTCCCCTGCCCACTCTCACTGCTGCTCAAAGCAGAAATGCATGAAGATGTCTGCCTAAAGCTTATGCACACGATCAGTCAGGAGGAGTCTCTTACTCAGTTCACATGCAGGGCTGCCCGTTGCCCAGCCAAGCTTTCCTCTGGATGACTTAGGAAGAAAGTTTCTGCACGCAGTCGAGGAGAAACAACCACAAGGAATGATTTGGAGCCAGTCACATTTCTGGACAGGTAGTTACTCCTGCTTGATTTCTATTTTACTGATGTAATGCTATTTAAACAATTCTCAGTCTAAACATGGAAGGAAATCCGCGTAACCTTTGATAGCTTATGTGTTTCAGTATGTTAGTTACAGTTGGTCTAAAGTTACAGCCTGGCTAGCCCGCAGTGCTAAGGCTACCAATAAGCATTGCTATATTAGGAGATGGCTGATAATTACTATGTGTCACTGTTCTCACTGCTAAATGTCCTCATTATCAGTCTTTATTATCAATGTTATCATCATTATCAGCTAAGTTAACAGCTAAATTTGCTACGTTATGGAAGACTGAAGAACTGTTTGCAAAGTTACGCTTATCAGTATAATATGGGGGAGTAATGCTCAATGCTAAGGCAGTAGGCAAGTGTTCAATTGAAAATGTGTCTGTCAACGCCGACAGACATTATCTCCAGCTATTTTTTTACTACTTTCATTTGCATTTGTTTAAAATTTGTCGGTACCAGAAGCTAAACAATTGTAACAATTTGGAATTGAATAGCCCCGGTTTAAGATATTGCTAGGACCTCGTATTTAAGACCTTTTAAAGACCACCTTATATTTGTTCTTTTGCCGGGACAGCAGCTTGAAATGCAGCGCTGTGTTAGCGAACATAGCCGCAGCTTTGTCTGATCTGATAATAACACCCACTTGTTAACAGACTATAGCACGATTCGCATTATTTTCTTAGCACGAGTGATACAAGTTTTTATAATGTATGTGTTTTGCCGACACCACGCAGATTCTTCTTCAATGCTTACAAAACATATAGCCACACTACAAGCTCCTGCCCTTTCCGGTACTGTCACCCTCAGATAGATGAGAGAACGTTGGTGGGCATTGCCGGACTACTTATACTGCATAGAGTACTTATACTACTATTTTGTCTGACCTTATGTAATGTTACTGAAGTGTCTTCTGTGTGTGGTTGAATGTTTTCTTAGTGTATAAGTTGACCAATATACAGTATGTTCCTGTCCATCTTGTGCTATAGGATTATGGATTGGCCTCCTGCACTATGTGCTGTTTATTCTTCCTGTTGTAGGACTTAAATATTACTACAGGTTTATATTTACTGTACAGCACTGCTGTGCACAGAATACCATTTAGAAAGAAATGTGGTATCCTCATAAATTTCCGTCTAAATTTGCAGGTCAACTGCTGAAATGGATTAATTCCATAATGACATACCTGATCTATGCCCGCCAACGGTTCAGAACCCATGGCCCATTGAGCCTGTATCCTGCTGGCTGGCCTGGAATACAACCTCCTCGTTTGCAGACCAGGCAAGAAAAGGTTTGATGTTGAGGTAAAATACCCCATAAAAGTTATCCACACAATTATTTGAAGGATGAATCCAGATCAGTGTTATGATGAAGTACTTTGACAGAGGCGTCTTTGTCTGTCTCTGTTTTGCTGCTTGTACTTTCTAGATTTCATGTTTTCATGTCAAAACAGAAGGAAATGGAAAAAGAATGTTTGTCATCACTAATTATTCATGTTCTTTTCCATTCTCTTATTTCTGGCATTGAAAAGTCTGCAACAAAGATTTTAGGAAGTGCAGTTTGAATGCAGTAAAGGAGACAAGGGAGGGATCGTAATCTTCGGGGCATGGGAAGGCATACAGGGATGCCACAACTTACATGCAGGAGGCCAGATGATCGACATCATGGTGTACTGTTCTGCCCACCGGCCCCGGCCACACAGGAGCTAATGCAGGCACAGCTTAGCAGGGGGCAGGGTACGATATGAAAATGTATCCCTGCTTCCATTGCTATAAAGGAGGTGGTTGTAACACTTCATAAACATAATGTGAATATTGTTAACAGTTCACATACTGTATGTGGTGTAGGTGAAGACCACCTGGGAAGTCTCTCTACCATCACCCACCACATTTAACACTACATATTTGCAATATAATAGTTCCTTCTGTATATCTGTACAGTCTTTATCTTTCTAACCCAGCTGTTTATACATAATACTTATTGAGAAATGTATCCAACACCTATAAAACATCTATATCCATGTAGTGTTAGAGATTGAATGTCATTTAATGATTAAAAGTTGTTATCTTCATGTGAATACTGTAAATGGAGCTATATTTTTTTTACATTTGTCTTAACAGTATTGTAAACACACATATATTCAATCAGGAACAAATCACTGTAGTAAACATACTCTCATCCACAATGATGCCTGCGATCGCGCATATTATAAATGCTTCTCTGGATTGGGATACATTCCACTTAAAGGGACAGTTCAGCCCAAAATCAAGAATACTTATTTTACCTGTAGTGCTGTTTATCCATCTAGATTGTTTTGGTGTGAGTTGCAGAGTTTTGGAGATATCGGCCATCAGCATGTTTGCCTTTTTTTTAATATAATGTGACTATATGGCACTCGGTCTGTGGAGCTCAAAGTGGCAAAAATTATTTTTTGAAAAACTCAACAGCAACGTCTCTTTCCAGAACTCATGACCCGGTTACTGAAAATAATCCACAGACCTGTTGTGAGCAGTTTCACGTAGGAACAATGGTATAAAGAAAATAGTTACAAGAAATCGCTCACAAGGCGCAACTGCTTCGTGAATAAACCAGAGAGAGGTTATGGTTGGATGATTGTGAAGGAAGTATGGAAGTTAAAAGCGAACTGGTGGAAGGAGGGACACCAAGGGAAACTTGGAGGAAAATGAGGAACTGTCAAGGAGAAAAAAATAAATAAAAGTAACTCGGAAGGTTCTGTAGGAACGAATCAGGAACATATTATGTGTTGTAGGATATGGTGATCAGGTTGGAGTATGCAAAATCAACACACTGAAGCTGACAACATGCTGAATAGAGGCTTAGGAATTATTGTTGGGGTTTGCCAGCACTGAAGGGACACCAAGTTGATGTTGGGGCAATCAATTTGTCTAATGTCTAAGATGATTGTGGTTATTGATAGTGTATTTATCATGAAATATGGTATTAATGGTTGTTTATTTAATTGTATGTTTTTGATAAGCAGTGACTAACTGTTGAAAGGGCTAATGTTAATGAATTTTACTTTTGATACTAATTGGTGTTTTCCTTGGCCTTGTTTAGGTCAGGTTTTTTTCCATACCCTTATTTGTTTCTACATCCAACTCAACTTTCTGGATGGCGAGCTAGACCCACCTACACACCGCATTGCGGTAGGAAATATTGGACCCTATCTTATATCAGTGGACGTTATCAGAATCTGGATTATATGGACAGTTATTTATTTTTCAACATCCACAAGGGTTTTT
This sequence comes from Coreoperca whiteheadi, assembly GCA_011952105.1. Taxonomy (NCBI): domain Eukaryota; kingdom Metazoa; phylum Chordata; class Actinopteri; order Centrarchiformes; family Sinipercidae; genus Coreoperca; species Coreoperca whiteheadi. The sequence goes on along the minus strand of CM022472.1, from coordinate 31,164,285 downwards.
AACCCCCACCACCTGAACTGAAAGACCATTATTCTGAACTTTGCTTTCAAATACTATTGGTTATTGGGTTTTTTCTTTCATCTTTTTTGGTTTGTTTATTACTAATATCTGTTATTTAATGTATACTATTAATATTTTATTATTGATATTTCCATAATTTATGGAACTGTCGAACAAACTGACATTTCGCAATCACATCCTTCCTGTCGCACTCATGGGCAGCTGTTAGCATAAACACTGCTTCAAAAGTTACACATGTAATAACCTCAGTCTTGGTGACTTTATTCATTCACCGTGCTCTTTATGATATTATTTTGATCTCAAATCATTTGACACCCCCTTCTTGAGATCACAGTGTTTCCCACACATAGACTAATTTGTGGCATTTGTATTATATATTTAACGCTATTTAAATCACGCAGCGTATTCGTTCAGCTGCATTTCCTTTCCCTGCTCTCCTTCCGTCTCTGTCACTCACGCGTCACACACACACACACACACACACACACGCGCACACACACAGCCCCTCGCGTGTCATGAAAACGAGATCATCCTTGGTAGCGTGGCCTAGCCTAGAGCTGTAATCGGGCCTTAAAATCTGGCCCGACAGAGTTCGGCCCGCAGTCAGGAATAAAAAAGCAACATTTTCAGGTAATTTAGTATGTGAGCCTTGTTCACCATAGAGCATGCATTGTGATTGGTGATGCCACTGTGCAAGATGCTTTTGGAGTGCGAGCAATTTGCGAATACGGCAATCCCGACCTTAATTAACAAAGGTGCGGGCACGGGGGACTGATTCTGACTGGGATGTGCGAGGGTATGGAAGTGGAAGCAAGAACTGGAGACTGGGGGATAGTAGTAGGAAAACCAACCTGGCCACAAGGAGGAGCCAGTGTGGTTTGTGCAGGGAAAGGTTTTCATGTGACTGGAAATGACCAGGTGAAGCCGTGCATTGTGGGATAGTCAGTGTGAGGGAGAGGTTGAGATAGAGTAGAGAAAATATTGTGAACCAACGTGTGTGAACCTAGGTCATTTGGATGGTCACCAGTAGGGCACAAAAAGGCTGGACGTTTCCAGAAGAGATTTGTCAATAAAGGGGAGCACCGGTGGCTCACGTGATGAAGCCCCATGTGCAGGGCTGGGTACTTGCTGCGGCAGCCAAGGTTTGGGTCCAGCCCATGGCCCAATATGTGTAATAATTACATAATTTAAAAAACACAATCAAAAACGACAGCAAAAATCTAAAGTGTTGTCAAGCATGGGATATTTATCAGAATCAGATCATTTATATCATATATAATATCAATTTAGCTGTCTGAACCAGACTTTTTTTCTTTCTTTCTTTGGTTCGTTTGTTCGTTTGGTCATTTATTTTGCAACGTGGCCATTATCCATGTCATCATAAAACATTATACTTTCGGTCACACACATAAACATAATTCTTCTCAAAAAAACACCAAAACAACATCAGAAACTTTAGGGTCTTCCTTAACACTTTACCAAGTATGACATTCAACTATATTCCAGAGCAGAACATACCCTCCATCTCTTTATACATTTCAAAAACGTAATTCTTATATTCGTTATTAAACTTCCTTATATTAAAGCTCTGCTTAATATTTCTCAGGTAAACTATTCCACAATTATTTTGCACCCCCTGTAGAAACACTGGAACTTTTCTTTGTTGTTTGTACACACTTAGTTTTAAAATTACATTTTCTTCTAAGGTTGCGCTTTCCTTCTCTGTCTGATAAATAGTATGTAAATTACCCAGAACCAGATTATTTCTTGCTTTGTACACAAATTGAACTGTCACGAACTTAATTAAATCCACTAATTTTAATATCCTATTTTTAAGGAACAGCATGTTTGTATATTGTCTAAAGCCTCTGTTATTTACTATTCTTATTGCGTTTTTCTGTAGGGTGATTATTGACTGTAAATGTGTTTTGAAGGTGTTACCCCACACCTCAACACAGTAACTTAAGTAAGGAAAAAAATAATGCGTAGTATAGTGTTTGCAAAGCCCTTTGGCTCAGCACATGGCTTGTTTTGCCCACGACTAACACACACCTCGCTAGCTTTGTTAGAATATATTTTATGTGTGGTTTCCAGGAGATTTTGCAGTGCAAGATCACGCCAAGAAATTTAATTTCATCCACTCGTTAATTCCACATTATCTATACTTACTTCCAGATTTAGTTGGGTTTCTTTTTACCATTTACAAACATCATGAATTTAGTTTTTTCTAAGTTCAGTGCTAGTTTATTTATGTCACACCATTTTTTAATTTTTTTTCGTTTCCTGGGTGATCTGTTCCAAAACCTGCTGCACGTCTTCTCCTGAAGCAAAAGTGTTTGTGTCATCTGCAAACGACGTTGACCTTCCTGTCCTAAACCCGTACTGACTATCTATGTTAGTATTACATGTTTGTCAATACAGCTAGGTAATCTTTTGCTGGATATTTTTTCGAGGATTTTGGCAAATTGAGAACGAAAAAAGAAACAGAAAAAATAAAAGAGATACTCATAAATACAAACTTGGTCTTCAGAGAAGGAAGCGATGTTTCGCTCTGTCGCCAATGATAACGTTTGGTCCTGTATACAGGATATAATGAAAGGGAGACTTGTACATTTTGATCAGTTTAGGTCTGTAGTTGTTAAATCAGACTTTTTCACCAGCTTTATGTAGTGGAAGGTTCCACTTTGAAAGGATAGATTAAAAATGACTTCTTTAAGTTTCATCATAGCTCTCTCATTATAATCTTTAGATGTTTTTGACTTCAATTCTTTTACAATATTCATAATTTCTTTATCTTCAACTGCTTTAAGGAACATTGAGTTTCTATTAGTTTCCATTTTTTTAATCGTGATCAACTCTCCAACATCATCTTTCTGTACTTATTTTGCCAATTTTGGACCTATGTTTACAAAAAAAACTATTGAATTCATTGGCTATATCATTCTTTCAGATGAATTTATTGTTATATTATTGCGGGTAAGTGGAACCGTTTTCTCCCTTACTGTCAATGCTATGTAACACAGACCATAAAGCTTTTGTATTATCTCTATTATGTTCCAGTTTGTTAGTATAATAAAGTTTTTTACAATATCTTATTATATTAGTACATTTATTTTTATATTTATTCTCAGCTTCTATTGATCTTTTTTTATATAACAAATGTTTCTTGTTACAATCATTTATTATTCCTTTCGTCATCCATGTATTTTTTGTTGAAGTTTTTTTTTTTTCTTTTTATATTTTTTTATTGGACAGAGTTTAACATACAATGTTTTAAAAATGTTTAAGGATATTTCATATGCTTTGTTGCCATTTTTCTCGTCATATTCTCCGGTCTTTCTCTGCCAGCTCGTCCTTGAGCTTACTTAATGCTTGCTCTGTCTTTACTCTGCTGTATATAATACACTCCTGTTCATTTAATTTCATACTATCAAATACTGCCAAAACTGGCATATGGTCGCTGATATCGTTTATTAAGAGACCACTTATTGTTTTATCACCTAATGCATTTGTAAATATATTATCTATTAAAGTGGCACTATAGGAGATGATTCTACTTGGCTTTGTTATCATTGGATATAAGCACACGCTGTACATTGCTTCAAAAAACTCTTCTGTCATTTTAATTTTATTTGGGTTCAGTAAATCTATGTTAAAATCTCGGCGTATTAAAACCCTTTTTTGGATGTTGAAAAACAGTCCCTCTATTGTTTCAATACATGCTTTGAGTTTAGACCCAGGTGATCTGTACAAACAACTAACCATCTCTTCATACATATTTCTAAGGTAATGCACTCCATCACATCATTAACTGTCAGTTTTATCTATGAGTTTATAGTTTAACTGTTTATCTACAAATAGTGCAACACCTCCCCCTTTTTTGTTACTTCTCTCTATGTGTAAAAAGTCATATCCCTTTAATTCAAAATCAGCATGTCTTTCTTGCGTAAGCCAGGTCTCTGAAACTGCTATAATATATTCTGTTAAATCTTAAAAAATTTGTATCTAGACGTCTACTATTAAATAGGTTTACAGTCCTATTAACATACATTTCAGTAAAATACTTGCACTTATTGATCATACTGGTTAACAGATTATTTTCTGGGTCAATGTTCTGTTCTGTTCAAACATAGATTTTCAGTATAACTAAATATTTCTAATGACGAACACATGCTTAAATTCAAGTCCACGTTCCCTATTTTGTATCTTGATAATTGTTCCAAGTGGTCATCCTCCACCCTTCCATAGGGGAGTTCATTGTTTTTTCCTTCCGTATCATTTATGCATGTGGTCATTTCATCTACTAGTTTGTTTATAAAGTAATACACTCAAACATCTATGGATCTGTGGGCTACTTCTCCACTTCTCTACTTATTACCTTTTGTTCGGCTGTTAAAGACGGCGTTACAGATACTTATCTAGTTCTGCTATCTCCCTGATGACAAGAACTTTAGCTTCTTCTGGAGTCCCGAGGAGTTTCACAAACAACGATCAAATCGTTTGCGCGGAGCGTTCGTCCACAATCAGCCACGCGGTCTTCAAACATAGCAATTCTTTTGTCTTTCTCTGTATTTTAATGCTTTAATTGACAGCTCTCTCTGACCAAGTCCATTATAGTTTTCCGTTGTTTCAAGGTGGTTGCAATTTGCCCAGTCATAAATTTTAGAGATGTTTTTTATTTCTTCAATTTCCTCATCTATTACCGCACTCCTCTCAGGCACCATCTTACGCAGGTGGCTGAAAAAAGGCTCAGAATTAGAAGTCGACCTGCTCTCGACATTTGCTACATGTCTGAGTAAGAAGAAAATAACCCAAGAGGTCATATTTCGTCATTATTGAGAAGAAGAAGTTGTTTCTAAGTTGACATTTTACCGCCATCTGAAATCTACGGAGAAGCGGTAAGTAACTAAGAAAACTAACTTAGTTAACAGGGAGCGATTAGCTAACTATAGACAGTAAAGATAGCTTGCTAAGCTAACTAGTTTCTGCATGACAGCTTGTAAAGTTATTTCATTAAGACCTCTTCATGTGGTGTACCACTGATTCCCCTGTTTTAAGGTTTGCAGAGGTAGTAACGAGTTACATGAGTTAAGAAACGTTAACTTTTTTCAGTAAATTGTACTTGTCAGAGCAGTTTCATTAATTGAGTAGATTTTTTGAGAAAAAACATTACTTTTGCGCCATTACATTTTGATGCATTCAGCGCAATGCTTTAATTTCACTTGTATTTTATGCATTCAGGATCTGTTAAGAGGCAGATGTTCAGCTGGTCCCAGGTGTGCTGGCCTGGTGCTGTATTATCCTGGCGAAGCCACACCTCCACATGACTCTGTTAAAAGCAGCAAAATGGCTTTCAAATAACGCTAGCAACTAATATTTACAGACAAATGAATAGTGCACAGTGCGGCGGGCTCCGGCTGTGAACGTTGGTCTGAAGTTTGCACATTAGAGAACCGTGCGGACACTGAGCTGATGGAGCGCAGTAGCTAAGTGTGTCTGCTAATAAGTATAATAACATGCAAACACAGTATGTCATGTTCAGGTAGTGACTGGGATTAATTTCCCCACCCAGGTCCTACATTTACCGTTGTACAGTTTTGTCGGTCATCTGTGTCTTAGTCCTATAAGCGTTATTCTTTATTCACTGTCTTCTAGATGAACACATCCCTGCCACCACACCACAATGAATCTTCAGAAGACGGACAGGTAACTTATAATTTGTTGCAATTCGACTGCAATTTGTTGAACGTGACATCACTTACACCACTTTTCTATGACTGCAACATTAACAACCATGCCCAGATGAATTCACTGTTTATTCCTTGATCACTGGACCAAATACCAGAAGGCTGCATGATATAGTCAACATTGCAGGATCTTTCTAAATCCAGATAACGTTTGTTTCTTTTTGATATAGATGAACATAAGCCAGTGTTAATGATTCAACAGAAGAGGAACCGGTGAATAAAGTGAATTGTTTAAAATGTTAGCTGTTGGATATAGACTTTGCAAACATTTTTGTCAAGATCCTGTTAGATATAAAACTGTATAGTCTACCCCTAACGGGAAACAGCGGTAGAAAATGACTGACGGACTGACTGTATAGTATATATATACATATAGACTTTATTAGGTACACCATGCTAGTACCAGATTGGACCCCTTTTGCCTTCAGAACTGCCTTAATTCTTCATGGCATAGATTCAACAAGGTGCTGGAAACATTTCTCAGAGATTTTTATTCTCATTTTATCTACCTCGTATGCTTTTATTTCTTTCTTTTGTAAAGCACTTTGTAACATTGTTAAGAAAAGTGCTCTATAAATAAAGTTTATTATTATTTATTATATTATTATTATATTGACATAATAGTATGGTTGTCAATAGTATCGATACTTTGATACTTTTTCGATACAACGTTTAAAACGATACTCTGTTAATTATACAATCGATAGTATCAAAAGTACCGGAGCTGTAATAAAGCAGCTCTACAATCTTTAGATTGTATGGAACCTCTGCCCGATAGTTCAGGCATGCCAGTCGGCCAGAGACCCGGTTTCAAACGGTTTGGCTCTGGTTAACACTAGATCGCTAGCAAATCATTTTTTATTCTCAAGGACTGATTTCCTACTCATGACTGAAACCTGGATGAATGTCGGTGAGATAATCCTGTTTTCTGAACTTGTCCCTCCTGATTGTAACTATTTTAATTCTCCTCGGACAACCGGTCGGGGCAGAAGGCTGGCCTCTGTCTTTAAAACTGTTTTAACTGCCGACAGGTAACGGCAGAGGTCTATTCTAGCTTTGAACTCCAACTATTTCAAATTGATCTATTGACTCTGGTGTTGTGTGTGCTGGTTTATCGTAAACCCAAATTTAACAAGGATTTTATTTAAGACTTCTCCGTATTTCTGGCAGGAATCATGCCAAGATATGATAGTGTTTAAATTCTGGGGGATTTTAATATTCACGTCTGCTGCCCAACCAGGCAGCGAGGGACTTTGGCGAGGGACTTTTTAAACCTCTGGCGAGGGACTGTTTAAACCTCATTGACTCTTTTAATCTTGTTCAATCAGTGACAGGCCATCGCACTATTAATTCTTCTACTGCCTATCAAAACCCATGTCATGTTCTATCACTGGACAGGCCTCCCTCTCACCTGACTGCTGATTTAATTACACCTGTTCAAATATACTGGATTCTGTAGCTCCCCTTAAAACTAAGGGCCCCAAACCTAAAACCGAACCTTGGCAAAACGATGTCACCCGTGCCCTCAGACAGGTTTTTAGAAGAGCCGAGCGCAAATGGAAAAAAGACAAACATCAGGTGTCTTTTTAACTCTCTTTCAAATTATTAGAAAGCCGTCAGAGCAGCAAAAACAAATAACCTATTAGATATTGTCACAAACGACTGTCACAGACCTCGTGTTTTATTCAGTATCAACACTGTGATTAATCCCCCTGCTACCGCTTGCCTTACGGAGTTTCCAGCAACATGTAAAAGGTTCCTAAAATGTTTTGTTGATAAGATCTCTGGTATTAGGTCACAAATCCCACCCGCACCCCCTGCCCATGACCTATCTGTCCTGTCTGTATGTTCAGCTGGTTTTGACAACTTTGAGCCTGTGTCTCTTTCCTGTCAATCTCAAGTGGTTGATCACTTGAAGCCCACAACTTTCTCCCTGGACATTGTTCCCTCTCGGCTTCTCAATGATGTCTTTGATACTGCTAGGCCAAGTGTAAAATAGCTGTCTTGTCTTTGGGTCTGATCCTGCTGATTTTAAGTACAGCCTCTTAATAAAAAGCCAAACAGGGATCCCACAATTCTCTCAAATTTTAGACCCATTTCCAAATTGCCTTATCTTTCAAAGGGGCTGGAAATAATTGTTCTTGTGCAGCTCCAGAACTTTTTAGGATGGAATCTGCACCTTTAAATGTTCTTAATGATCTTTTATTAAGAAAGGACTCTGGGGATTGCGCACTTTTTTGGTTCTTTTAGATCCCAGCACAGCATTTGATACCATGGATCATGGTAGCCTCATCTCTCAGCTGGAGCAAAGTGTTGGCATTAAAGGAACTGCCGTTACATGCCTTAAATCATATTTAACAGACAGAAGCTTCACAGTTAATTCGGGTGAGCTTCCATCCTCTTCAACTCCCCTCAGCTGTGGGGTTCCCCAGGGTTCCATCCTTGCTCCAGTCATCTTTTCCTTTTTCTTCTGTATGGCTCTCTGTCTGGCCTTTATATTGATTTCCTGGCTGGGGTCTTCCTTCTTTTACAATGCCACTGATGGTTCCTGACAACAGATGTTGAAGAGCTAAAAAATTAGCTGTGATCCACTGAGCGGCTCATCAAGGATCTCCTCCAGGGGCAGACAGAGCTATTTTCCTGGCAAACCTGTCTCGAGCCTGTGGGTAGTCAGTGGTCCTTAGCCTCAGCTACTCCTGCTGATGCCCCTGTCCTGACTTCACCTTGTCCCCCTTCCTGGGCGTCGGGTAGTGAAGGGTATCAAAGATTCTCTCTTCCCCTCTACGACCCGTCCGGTATTAGTGGTGATGACATCCCACCCAGAAACCTTTTCTGTCCTCTGGCTGAGCTCACCTCTCCCCTAGTCTACCTCCTGCAGACCAGGTGCCCCTGCGTCAGGGGATGATTAGCCCCCCCAGGAGCAAACATCCCTGTCTGTCATTCCTGCAGTTGGAGCCTGACAACCTTTTCCACTCAGTGTCAGCTCTAGTGACTTTTTCTCCTTCACCACAGCCACCTGCTACTAGCCCAGTGCCTCCCCCCGCGCAAACATCAGACCAGGTAATCAACCACTCAGCTCACATGCGCTCAGCCTGCTCTTCAATAAATGGTCATAAGCTCATATCAAAACTTTCAATTTACAATAGCAACCCTGAAACTAAGCAACCTGAGATTTTAATTGTTGGAGACTCTTTCATCAGGTTTGTAAAACTTCCCAGTGAATTTACTTACTGTCTCTCAGGAGGCAAGACAGCTGATTTCATTGAACTACTTCCAGCGTTCTGCGACATCCATCCCTCTGTCCACACTGTGATAGTGCACGGTGGCACCAACAACATCATGTCCAGGCAGTCAATTAAACTGCATAATGAGCTTGAGTCTCTCGCCTTCAGAGTTGAAAGCCTGGGGAGGATGTGTGTCCTGTCTGGTCCCACTCTCACTACATTTACATTTAGTCATTTAGCAGACGCTTTTATCCAAAGCGACTTACATATGAGAACATTCACAAACCGAAGGCGCAGCTTCGGGAGCATTTTGGGGTTCAGTATCTTGCTCAAGGATACTTCGACGCATGGCTGGGGGATCGAACCGCTGACCTTCCGATTGGCAGGCGACCGTTCTGCCACCAAGCCACGGCCGCCCCTATGGCACTATGACAAAGAGTTTAAAACGTTTTAACAGTCTTTTTAGTCTGCACCTGTGGATGCAAAATTTTAATACTGCCAATGGGGTTGGTTTTATTAGTCATTTTGATAATTTTTGGGACAAGTGGGATCTGTTTAATATGATTGATTGCATTTGAACAGAAAAGGAGCACAAAAATAAACATGGAACCTTACATGCTTTTAGCCTAAATTGATGGTTTCCCCAGCTAGACCCCACCCACCATCCTAGCTGAGCTTTTAGCAGTCCTATCCCTGTGCGGGTTCCTGCTGGTGCTGGTTGTGTATCTCTTTCGCCCACAAATTCAATAATTGCTGTTAGGATCTCTGAAAAGCAGTGTGCAATATCAAATTCCACACAGAAACAATGTAATCACAGTTAAAACAACTTATTTAATTGCTGTCAACCTTGCTGCCTCACCTCATGCCTCCTTGACCAGTCCTGTTCCATCTCCATCTCACAACCCTGTAGTGTCGCAAATAAATAATTTTTCTGCAATGACATCATTGTATGAAGCTTGTCATTCAGGTTTTAATTATTTTCAGCAGCCTAGGCTTTTTAGATCGGGGAGGTAGACTGGCTATGATTTACAGAGAGAATTTCAAATGTTCCCTGTCCTCACTTGGAAACTTCTCCTCATTTGAATCACTTGGTTTTATGATTAATGGCAAGAACTCGCTACTTTGTGTTTTAGTCAGACCCTCAAAATGTATTCCGTTAGTAGTTACATTCAGGAATTCTCGGATCTTTTAGTTTTTAGCTGGATATTGTTCTGTCCTCTGGTTTGAGTCTTGATAGTGTTGATCTCTGTGAGGCTACCTTATGTGTTTGACCACAAAGCCATTATTTTTAGGTCCCTCCACCCACCTCCTGCTTCCACAGTGGCAACCTATGTTTCCTCTCTTGTACTCAATAGTCAGTAATAGGACCAAGAAGTCCTCCTCAAACGCTTCCGTGGAGGATGAAGCAGCATATCAAGCAGACTTTAGAGACTGGTCAAGAGGACTCAGGCAGGATATGGGTTCAGGACTAACGGTCCTAACAGATTCCATAAGGCCTGCACCACTGTATCTAAACCTAGCAATAACCAAAAACATTGAATCCATTATTAACCCTCCTCCTATCCGACTAACTGAAACCACCTTTGTCACACACCAGATTAGTCTTGCTACCAGTGACCCTTCTTTGTCACACTGCAAACCCCCACTGCGCATTTTAAAGGACACAATGGCCAAATTAAAGCCCTCATCGAGTCCTTCAGATTCTATGCCTGCCAGATTTCCTAAAGAGGTTTTTAACAGTGTTGGTCCCACTATTTTATCAATCGTAAATTGTATGTCCACTGCATGTGTCCCCTCCTGCCTTAAGTATGCAGTAGTGCACTCACTTCTTAAGAAGCCAAGCCTTGCCCCTGCAGATTTTAAACATTTTAGACCCATTTCTTTTCGAGAAGACTGTTTACTAAGAGTTGACTTCTTCTATGAATACCTGTGGCACCTTTGACAAACTTCAATCAGGTTTCTGTGTTACGTCATAGTCCTGATACTGCCCTCGTCAAAGAGACAAACCACCTTTTACTTACAACTGATACCGGTGATTTTTCAGTTTGAATTTTTCTGGATTTGAGCTCTGCATTGGATACTGTGGATCACTCATCCTACTGGACCACCTTGAAAAGTGGGTTGGCATCAGGGACACGGCTCTAAAATGGTTAAAATCCTATTTATTAAACAGGACTTTCTCAGTGGTCATAGGTAATGCTTCAGTGGCCCCTCTGACCTGTGGTGTTCCCCAAGTGTCCATCCTTGGTCCTTTGTTGTTCTGTATGTACATGTTACCACTGGGACAGAACATACATAAAACAAAATCCAGTAACATTGTTATGCAGATGACACACAAATGTATGTCCTATTAAAAGCCAGTGATGAAGGTAGTTTTAATCATCTTTCATCCTTTCTGTCAGAAATAAAGTGCTGGATGTTTCAAAACCTTCTCCAGCTAAACAAAAACAAATCAGAAATAGTTCTCTTTATATCTCTCTCTATAAATTATGGATATATATATATATATACATAATGCTACTTGTCTACCTCAGGCATAAGTGAAACAGCAAAAATAAGAGTCATACCGGCTCGGATGTTGCCAGGGTCAACAAGGTCCATGTCAGGTGCTGGGGAACCAGGGCAACCTGATGAGAAATGGGCTACTGGAACAAGACATTCATGGACTAGCGCAGAGAATATGGAACTGATGTAATGCTGCTGTAATACACAAGCAACACCGGTGAGAGGAGTTATATGCAGAGGATATAGGATACATGGATGCTTCAAAACATCTACACTGAAAAACAAACAACTCCTAGCTCAGTGTTCTAACATCCTCAAGCAGAAAGTGCTATCACAACTAGAGATTGATGAGATACAACAAATATGCTATGGCAAGGGGGAGCAGGATAACAGGTCAGTAGGGGATATATCAATTATCATCATCCCCAACTACCAAGCCCCAATAACAAGCTCTTATGGCACAGAATCACTTAAACACAAGGGTGACTAACCTGAGATTAAACATGAAGACCAAGCTGGACACCTGGCACCCCCAATTACAATGATCATGACCACCAAGGCTAAGTGACAAAGAACGCTCTAAAATTCTGCTAGAAGATGTGAATGCAGCCTTACATACTATCTCAACTAAGACCATAATTGAGATGAATGAGCTGTTATACACCACTGCAACAGTGATCCTAGAGATGGTTGGTGACAAGATGACCACCATAAGCCACAAAGACCATTATCCTCCATGGAGGAGAAGGCTAGAGGCCAAGGTCAAGGCAACATGGAGAGAAGTTAGCCAGCTCTCAGAGATACAGAGAGGTCCCAGGAAGAAAGGGCTATATAAGAATTAAAACAAGCTGTCTATAACTGAGGCACTGGAGACTGACAAACAAAGATGCACAGTTCTGACTACCTGCCTGAAGACATACACCAGAGAAGCAGAAGCGAGGAGAATAAACCGGATGTTCTCCACCGAAGCAGTTTTTGGGCATAGGCCTGAACCCCCTCAGCCAGATCATCACAAAGAGTGGCTAATGATACCGGTTCCGAAGTCGAGCAACCATCAGTACCTCCTCAGCATGGATGATATCAAGCTCTATGCCAGGAATGAGCAAGACATCAACTCACTGATCCTCGCTTCCAGGATCTACAGCAATGACACTGTCCCTTGGACTGGACAAGTGCAGTCGGATGCTATCGAAAAGAGTGAAGATGATTAGAACCGAGGGGGTTGGACCACCCGAAGGCAACATTGCAGATGTTCAGGACAGCTATAAATACCTTGGGATCCAGCAGCCAAACGGAAACCATGAGGAGGCAGCAAGGAAGTCAGCCACAGCCAAATACCTACACAGTGTAAGGCGGGTCCTGAAAAGTCAGCTAAATGGGAAGAACAAGATCCGAGCCATCAACACATATGCCCTGCCAGTCATCAGATACCCCGCTGGTATAATCAACTGACCAAAGAAGGAGATAGAGGCCACTGATATCAAGACAAGGAAGCTCCTCACAATGCACAGAGGGTTTCACTCTAAATCCAGCACCCTGAGACTGTACACTAAGCTGAACAAGGGAGCCTGAGGACTAGTGAGTGTCAGAACCACTCTCAAGGATGAAACAACAAAGATACAGGAATATGTCAGGAAGATGGCTCCCGATAATAAACGACTAAGTGAATACCTCAGGTAGCAGAAACCCATGGATGATGAGGAGGAGGACGATAAACCATTATGGAGAGACAAGTCCCTGCACGACATGTACCACCGACAGATAGAAGTGGCTGATATCAAGAAATCCTACTAGTGGCTGGAAAAGACTTGATTAAAGGTCAGCACAGAAATACTAACCATGGCAGAAAAGAACGGGTACTCAGTACAAGATCAAGAGAGGCTGGGGTCTAGCACACCAGACAGGACCCCAGGTGCAGACTGTGCAAACCTGCCCCTGAGACAGTTCCCCACAATAGTGGGGTGTAAGATGCAGGCAGGAACAGTGTACATGGAACGCCATAACCAAGTGGCTGGCATAGTGTACAGGAACATCTGCCATGAGTATAGGCTGGAAGTCCCAAGGTCAAAATGGAAGACACCTCTGTCCAGAAGAGTATATTCCTACGAACAGCTAAGATATTGTGCAGAACCCTCAAACTCCCAGGCCCCTGGACCCGAGCTTAAAGATGACACATACCACCCCACGGGGGGTGAGAGAGGATTAATTATATGTGCATATATAGATAGATATTATATAGTTAAAAGTGAGAACCCAGGTCTTTTCCCTATCGAACTGATCTCGTGAAGGTCATTTAAGCTTTTTTTTCTTCTCTGTTAAATTATTGTAATTCATCGTATTTAAGTTTGAGCCAAAAACACATCTCGTGCCTTCAGCTGGTACATAATGCAGCTGCTCAGCTAGAAGACAAGTTCATATCAGATCTGTTTTAGCCTCTTTACTGTATACTGGTTAGTTTTAGCACTTCATGGCTCAGCTCCTAACTACATTGCTGAAACGCTGCTCCCCTATGAGCCGTTGTGCAGCCTCAGATCCTCAGGCAGGGCTCTGCTGGCTGTTCCTGAGTCCCGGCTCAAGACTAAAAGTGACCAGGCTTTACAAAAGCATTTTGTAACTAAATAAAGTTTATTATTATTATTATTATTACTATACTTAAGTCACACAATAACACAAACTAACCAATCGAGGCAGTGGTGGACCAGCACCTCTGTGTTCTGCAATGTAAAATTATTGTTTTTGTCTATGGTGTCTGGTGGCTTTGAAGAGAGTATATATGGTTATAAATGGAATGGCTTCACTTTCCTGTTGGAAATGGCTATCTTAAGGCAAGGTAAAGCAGTGAAAATATTCTAAATACAGTGTACACTTAAACTGATTTTGATGGTTATAGATGGCTAAAATATGTTTTATTGCTGCCCAGATCCACAGCCTTGCGTTGCTTAGCCTCTATCCTGGTACTCCTGTCTGCTTCTTCAAACTGAGGGCATGCTGAATGCAATCTACTGTAGGTATTTATATAGGAGAAACTCACAGAGACCACTGTACTGTGTACAAGTCAACAATTTTGAAGTAAAACAGAAATAATACTTATAGCAATAATAACAACATAAAGAATCCTTAAAATATTTAATAATGTAATTTCTATGAACATTATTTAAAATGTGTTGATATGTGTTCAATGACTTTTTCTGTACCAGCACTCTGTGCAGGTTGTAAATTTAAAAAAAGAACAAAATGATACTTTGTGTGCCTATGACTTTTTTTTTCTTTTTTCCCTGGTATCGCAAGGGGTTTCAAGTATACTTTTTTACACTTTTATTGTATCGAAGTTTAAAATTCTGGTATCATGACAACCTTACATGATAGCATGACGCAGTGCAACAAATTTGTTAGCTGCCCATCCTTGATGCGAATCACCCGTTCTACTACATCCCAAAGGGGCTCTATTGGATTAAGATCTGGTGACTGTTGAGGCCATTTGAGTACAATGTACTCATTTGAATGTTCAAGAGAAGATTTGATCTTGACGACATGGCACGTTCTCCTGCTGGAAGTAACCATTAGAAAATGTGTATACTGTGGTAATAAATGGATGGACATTGTCAGCAACAATACTCAGGTAGGCTGTGGTGTTTAAATTATACTCAATTGGTACAAGAAAATCCTCCACACCACCAGGCAGGATGGATTTATGCTTCCGTGTTGTTTACGCCAAATTCTGACCCTACCATCTTAATGTTGCAGCAGAAATCGAGACTCATCAGACCAGGCAATGTTTTTCCAATCTTTTATTGTCCAATTTTGGTTTCCTCTTCGTAGTTGACAGGGTGGGCACCTGGTGTGGTCTTCTGCTGCTTTAGCCTATCTGCTTCAAGGTTCGACGTGTTGTGCGTTCAGGGATGCTCTTCGGCATACCTGAGTTATAACGAGTAGTTAGTTGAGTTACTTTTGCCTTTCTTTCAGCTCGAACCAATCTGGCCATTCTCGACTGACCTCTGCCATCAACAAGGCATTTTCGGCAGAGAACTGCCACTCGCTGGGTTATTTTCTCTTTTCTCAGACCATGCTCTGTAAACAGACAAATCCCAGTAGATCAGCAGTTTCTGAAATACTCACCCAGCCCATCTGGCACCAACAACCATGTCACGTTCGAAGTCACTTAAATCCCCTTTCTTCCCCATTCTGATACTTGGTTTGAACTTCAGCAAATCATCTTGATCATGTTTACATGCATAAACGCATTAGGTTGCTGCCATGTGATTGGCAGATATTTGCATTAATGAGAAGTTGAACAGGTGTTCCTAATAAAGTGCCTGGTGCTTGTATGTGTAACCTCTTCCTAAATCCAATTAGTTATTTTCTTTGTATTTTGCCCTCCAGATGACCAGAACACTGGCGACATGCCGCATTGCGGAATCATCAAACGATAAGCAGGTAAGGCTAACAGAAGCTTTTCATGATGATGACTGCTTCCTGTTAATTACAAAACGAAACAGGTCTTGCATTTTGTTGCAAATAGTCATCTAATCACCACTTTTTTGCCAACATCTTGTTATTGTGTGACTTGTTGGTGGGGGCAACTATAGTATTATATAAATAACTCTAGCATGTCTTCTCCCCAAATCTGATTCTTGCTCTCACAGTCAACCAGATGGACAGCAACCAGACTACATACAACACAGATGATGAATCTGCAGAAAGTTTGCAGATAAATTAAGTGCTGGAAATATTTGTCGATCATAAATCTTAAACCAGGTTTACCTGAAGGGTAATAATGTCATAAGAAGTGTAGAAGGGTTGCAGTGTGAGATGATGAGAGCATCTAAATTGCAGTCTAGTTAGTGGGTACTTTATTTATATTCCCTCTTTTTACCTATCAAAGGAGACCATAACCATAATCTTAAGTATTGAAATGCTTTCTATGAAATGAAAGGGAAAATGAAGAAAAATGTGTCTGAAGTTGTCTCAAAATTAAAGCTGATGGTCATTGTGTCATTTCACATTCAAATAAATATTGAGCATGGAGTCACAACATTAAAGCAAGTTGTTGGTATCCCAGTATTTATGGAGCTGACTATAAAATCTTGTAAATCCAAGTGGCAACATTACTCATATTTGTATTTTTTCTAATTACAAAATTTTAGTCATATTCTGAGGACCAACAAGTTTGGAGTGAGACTGAAGAGGCAGTGAATGATGGGCAAGACAACCAAGAAAATCCAGAGGGACCTGCTCCATGTGAACAACATGCCGTAATTGCATTCTTGCTTTTGTTACTGTACAAATGGAAGTCATTCTTCACAATCTCTGACTGGGCATTTGAAGGAATCTTGGTTCATTTACTGATTATTATATTTTACGTCACTCCTTTACAAAATATTTCAAAGCATTCCCCTGCCACTTTATACATGTTCAGGAAGACTATATCTGTAAATGGAAACAATTTTACAAAATATGTTGTATGTCCAAAGTGCCATTCTGTATATACCATTGATTAAGCAGTGACATTAATGCATTATGCCAGTGGGAAGGTCAACCAGAAGAAGTCAAACAAATATTTCCATGTATCACCAGACTGCGAGGCCCCCAAAATAATATTACATAAAAGATGTGACACTGTTCTAATGAGACTTGTTATTGGGAAAGATGGGAAAGAGCTTTTATACCTAAAAAGAAGATTTTATCGGAATTTGGTGGAGAGCCCCTACCTCAAGTGGAGGAGTTTAGGTATCTTGGGGTCTTGTTCACGAGTGAGGGAAGGATGGAACGGGAGATCGACAGGCGTATCTTCCGCAATGATGCAGTCAATACACCGGTTCGTTGTGGTGACGAAAGAGCTGAGCTGCAAGGCAAAGCTCTCTATTTACTAGTCAATCTACATTCCTACTCTCACCTATCGTCATGAGCTTTGGGTCATGACCGAAAGGACAAGATCCCGGAGACAGGCGGCCGAAATTAGTTTCCTCCGTATGGTGGCTGGGCGCTCCCTTAGAGATAGGGTGAGGAGCTCAGTCACTCAGGAGGAGTTCAGAGTAGAGCCGCTGCTCCTCCACATCGAGAGGAGTCGGCTGAGGTGGTTCGGGCATCTGTTCCGGATGCCTCCTGCGGAGGTTTTCCAGGCATGTCCAACCGGGACGAGGCCCTGACGAAGACCTAGGACACAGTGGAGGGACTATGTCTCTGGCTGGACTGGGAATGCCTCTGGATTCCCCCGGAATAGCTGGAGGAAGTGTCTGGGGAGAGGGAAGCCTGGGCGTCTCTGCTTGGACTGCTGCCGGCCCTGGATAAGCGGAAGATGGATGGATAGATGGATAGAGTTTGATAAAAACTTAATAGTGATATGTTCAATATGTTTTGATTGGAAAGTATGGGAGGACGTTCAGGTTTATGAAGACAAGCCATTTTTACAAGAGGTTGGCAGTCTTGGTCTTAAGGCCCTGACACCCTGACTTTCGGCCAATGTCGGGCTGCCAGTGAGCATCTGTATCCCTTGATTTTGGGGTGCATTCCACATCGTTAGCACTTTCTGGCCAACTGAGCGTGTTGAATCAGTGAGAGAAATCACTCCAATTGGCTTTTCAGCTTAAGCTAATCAGTGCATGAGAAGATAAGTATATTTAAATATAATTTGTGTTGTTGTTATTGTGCTAACATTAGCTGACTAACTAGTGTCATGCAGTGATAACAGACAGGACTTGAGATCAGACATTTCAGATCGGACAGATCAGACAGGAAATCGGACATTTTCTCGATTCGAAGCAGCTCTTTTCTGAATGACTAATGCAGACTACCGCCACCTGCTGGTATGGTGAGTTATTACCTCTGTGCAGGCACAGAACGTACATGCTATATGCTGTTTGCTGTAGTCGGCGCAGTGTGTTCTAGTGTCATTTTTTGGCTCAGACCAGATCAGCGCTTCCCAAACCTCTCTTTTAGATCTCTTCTTGCTCCAACACAGCTGATTTAAATGATCAACTGGTTATGAATTCCTGAAGCTACTTGATCATTTATAAGCTTGTAAGAGCACCTGTTGCCGATGTCATCCCGTGCCACTTTGGTTTCAATCGGCTACGTCATTAACAACAAGCCTCCCACGTGGTTCACCTGCTGTTTTGTGTAGGTGTGTGAGTGTGTGTGGGGAAAAGAGAACTGAAAGCAAAGCATAAGTTGGAGAATTAAATGGTATATGGACTGTACTTTTACAGTGACTTTCTAGTCTTCCAACTACTCACTACATATCACATTCACCCCATACACGCACATTCATACACTGATGGCAGGAGCTAACTGCCCATCACTACAGTAACTAATCATTCACACACCGAAGGCACAGCTTCGGGAGCAATTTGGGGTTTAGTATCTTGCTCAGGGATACTTCGACACATGGCTGGGGGAAGCCGGGATCGAACCGCCGACCTTCCGAATGGTGGACGACCCGTTCTTCCACCAAGCCACAGCTGCCCACAATTAATTATTTATTAATTAATTAATTAAGTTGAATTAAAATGGTGGGGGCACCCTGGTAGCTCACCTGGTAAAGCACATACCCTGTAACCCGGTAATTTGGGTACAAATCTGGCCTGGGCCCTTTGCTGCATGACATCCTATCTCTCCCCTGCCTTTCCTGTCTCTCTTCATTATATCAAAGCAGAAATGCCAAATAATTATCTTTACAAAAAAAAGAAGAAAAGAATTAAAATGGTTAAAGAAATGGTGAAAAAATACTAAAAATAAGATAATATATTAATGTACTTCATGTCAATAGCCTGTATATAACATTTTCAATTGATAAATATATAATATAACTATATATATTGAAAAAATGATATTCCTTGATAGTTGCTAGATTTATAATTGTTCACCATGAGCCAAGGAAACACTGGGTTTTTAGAACATTTGGTCAGTGGTTCTATTTGGATGACGGTACGACTACTGGACAATTTGTCCCTGCAGCTCTGTTGTCTTTAGCAAATGACAAACTGGCTGCTAGGAAAACTGCATGCTTTCTTACCCATTTGGCAACTAAGGGTTGCAGACAGGGTCTAAAAAACTCACTGAAAAAACGGACCGAAGACAATAAGGTAGAATTCTCTGGATTTGATGAGACATGGCCAGTTTGAACTAACGTGGGCCACTGCAGATATGCCAGAGAAGCTAAGAGGGCAAAAAACAAAGCTCACAAAACCCGAATTATACAACAAGTACTTCTGACTAAGCCAATTGATTGGTCAACTAGACATTTAGAACGTGCTCAAATCAACATGACAGCACACTGTGCACATCACTAGAATATTTCTCCGCCAGCCGGAGAGCAAACAGTTTTGTGACCGCAGTGAAAATGTTGTTTTTTAAAGGTTAAACACCAATAAACATGCATTTGAAAATAATTTTTTGTTATTGAAACATGTTTTAATTTTGAAAATGATTACATCTTCATGTTTGCATCTTTTATTCCACTGAAAAAAGTTGCAAGCCAGTGTACTTTCTAAGTAGCCTTTTCTCGAACAAGGCAGGAAACTGTTAATGTGTTGTTAACACTACCTCCAGCATAATATGTTTAACCCATATAATGTGCTATAGTTTCAACTTAGAGATGCAGGTGAACAAATGCACACCTAATGTGTTTGGAGGCCGAATGTGCATCATTTGGGGGTCCCTTGCTTATTGTGTATGTATTTGAAGCTACAGATACATGATGTGTATCTGTTTGGAGGTCTATGGCTGGATGTTTGTTTGATATTTGTGGACTAATAAGTAATAGATAAGTAATATATTTATGAGATTTATACATGTTTATAAATGCAATGATGGTTTAAGATAAAATGGATTCCATGAATGTTATGAGTTTTTATTTATATTTTCAAAGGTTTGAAAATTTCAACTTTGGTGTGCTGCAGATAGTCAGATGTGGTTTTCTGAAAATGCATTTTTCTTTGATATTAAAGGTCCATTTAGGAGGAGCCACTGGCAGAAATGGATACGACAACCAAATCACTGGCCATAGATAGGGCTTTTCACATTTATCACAGGTTTTGTGGCCATCGTAGTTTCGCCTACATACTTGGAACGGGAAGGTGAGGCGAGCGGTGTTCAACACTAGATGCCACTAAATCCTACATACTGTTACGATCTTACCTACGAGTCTGTACCTACAATAATAACCTCGGATTTTTCTCAGTTTAACTGTACATTTGATGCCATCCAGTCATTGATATCTGCAATGCACGTGCGGAGGTTGTTGAATTGATTGGTGTCATTAGTGTATCATCGGCATATAAATGGTAACTGATATTGTGGTTCTTACTAATATGACCAAGTCGTAACATATAAATGGAGAACGGAAGGACCCAAGAATGGATCACTATGGAACTCCATATTTTAGCAGTACAAGAGCTGATTGATAATCCCCAATTTCCGCACAGAATGACCTCTCGAAAGATAAGAATAGAAACAATCTAGAACAAAATCTGAAATGCCCACCCAATGTTTATTGACATTCAATTAAAATACTATGAGCAAAAGTGTCAGGAGTCATACATTGTGTTAACCATGGTCCACTGTGCGACCTGGCTCCACAATTACCAGACCTGGTCCCAAAATTAGTAACAGTACTTCCTTGTTCCAGAATTAGTAACAGAGCTTCCTCGTTTCAAAATTAATAACTGTGCTACCCCAGCTCCTAAGATATTTTCCAAATTTCACATGCTTGATAAGAGTCCCGGGCTGAGGTCATTTAAAGGTTATTTTGTAGTTTTATTGTGTTATCTACACTTGATACACGGCAACACCATGTATGACTAGTGCGTGTTCTCTAGCAACACATAGTAGACTCAGGAGTTGATATTTAACTTGTTTTCAGAGCGCCTGATGGTCTTGGCGAATCGGAGCGGTCTCAGTCGACCTTTGGTCACAAGACCGTGGCTGTCGCTGATCCCAAGGCTGCGCGTGGAGGCGAGGGCCCGTTCTACGCTGCTTGCAGCTTTAATTAACCTTTATTGTTTAGTCTGTCAGACGATTTAATGATCATAAAACAGAGATTTGATGGATTTCTCGGGCAGCAGTGTGGAAAATCTTGCTTTGACACAAAAACAGCCTTTTTGTAGATTTAAACGTTTATGTGGACGTAAGGGCAGCAGTACAAAACCGATCAAATTGTAAGAATCAGAATCAGAATTACTTATATTCATCCCCAAGGGGAAATTCTTTAAATGCATCCCATTGTTCTAAAATGGTCCATCAGTGCGACCCTCACAGGTGCTCACCCAGATCCCACAAAGTAGGCACCACAGGTACGCTGCAAATGAAAACAACACATTTATGCATTTTAGTCTTAAGTCTAACAAAGTCAATATAAATACAAGTAACTGACAGCAGCTGTATGATATAGCCACAAGTAAAATGAATGATCACAGAAAAGTCATCTTCTTAACTTTATCTAATCTCCTTGACTTGTAGCACTGTGTTAACCATATGGAACCCTGTGTGTAACAGATTATGATTACTTATCTAGTGCAGCCCCTGTATGATATGAAATACAGGAAGAGAATTCACAAGCAGTGATACTGCTTTCGGACTCATACAGATAAGGGAGCTCCTTTGAAAATCCTGGTGGCAGAAAAGAGAACATGTTGGATTTAATTTGGTCTCGAGGATAGCTTGTGCTTGTAGGCTACTGGCCTAAAAGGTGTTTTCCCCGAAATATCAGCATCTGATCAGAAAATGTATTGATGTATATGTAATTTAAAATGGAATAGTCGGCTGTCATGTTTTAAGTTTGTCTTTGTGTATGCATCTTTCAGGTATCCCAGTTGAGTCCAGGGTGAACATCTTCATTAATAGCTTTGGATCCATCCAGGAGACCACTATGGTGACACATACACACACCACAAACACACTTAATGTTATGTTTTTTACTTTCTTAAGTTTCAAACTCATAATTTCTGCCTGTATAGTGCGGCTACTGCTAGATACCACTAAAGTTGATGAAATAATGTGTTTTCATACTTTGGGTGACCTGACACTTTCACATTGGTCAAAACATAACTTGGTAATATTAATATTAGTATTATTAGGAGAGTAGTAATAGCACTAGTGCTCTAAATAGCAGTAAGTGTACAAGTATAGGAGTAGCAGCAGAAAAATGATCAGGCGCAACAGACGTGGTGACAATAATTATTAAAATGTCTCTCTCTACAGGACTACAGAGTGAATATATTTCTTCGTCAGAGATGGAATGACCCTCGCCTTCGACTCCCTACTGACTTTAAGAGTGAGGCACTAACTGTTGACCCCAACATGTTCCAGTGTTTGTGGAAACCAGACCTTTTCTTTGCCAATGAGAAAAACGCAAACTTCCATGATGTCACACAGGACAACATTCTGCTCTTCATCTTCAGGAATGGAGATGTCTTGATCAGTATGAGGTATGCACACACATTTGTCTTTTTTTGTATCAATCTCCAGGACCCATGACCTACTCCTTACCGCTCTAAATTGCAAGCAACAGAGCCACTTATATTGCAGCAAACCACTGGTATCTTACCTAATTATTTTGATGGAAATGACTTCCACATGTCTGTGTGTGGGTGGGGGGGGTCCACCCCTTTGGTCCAGAAGGAAATTTCCAAACAACTATCCGATGGATTGCCATGAAATTTAGCAAACACATTCTCTCATCATCAGTTTAAAATGTCAGATTGTCCAAGTCTGTGGTTTATGACCAAATACCTGCAAAATGAATGACATCCCATCAGCCTCAGCTCTACTTTTTGTTTAGTGCTAAATTAGTGAATATTAGCAAGCTAACATGCTAACCTGAGACAGTGAACATGGTAAACATTTTACTTGCTTAACATCAGCATGTGAGCATTGTCATTGTGGAAGCTGAGTAGGGCTTCCTTCTAAGGAGCATTGAGAAGTGAAAAGGTCTGTTTTTAAATGGTAACTTTGCAGGCTTAAGAGTCACACTTTACTATGAGCTTGCAGAAATTTTCTTGATATACAAGCAACAAAATGCGATGTGGTCCTCTCTTTACGCTTCTTCATGCTCAAAGGGTTCATTCCATCCCCTTAACAGGTCTCCCCATACCACAAAAAGTAATGCGTGATGTTTCAGAAGAATACAAGAAAAGTAAAGAAGAGATGTGCAGTGGATTCAATGAGCAGAGAGGCTTGTTGGGACCACACCACGTGGATGGACAGAGAGAGTTCCATTGTTTGAGTCGGTTCCACGCTGTTGGGCCTTTGCTTGTGTTAGTTGTTCTGCCGCTGTGTGTGAAGCCAATAACTGCACTTTATCTGTTAAAAGACCAGTACCCATCTATCGAATCCAGTGGTGGAGGAAGTACTTAATCTCAGTACTTATCTCACCCACAGTGACCCAACCACACCAGACTACGCGGCCGTTGGAAAAGTGAAAGGATCAAAGGATCATTCATACCTGATAATTGGGTCAAAGCATTCTAGAATCTTTGGTAGCGTAGAAACCCGTATCTATGGCAATCAAACTTCACTGTTGAGACAAACGTGTGACGGACGGTCAGGTATACGTTTTGGCAGGGGGCGAAAATGAACCGGAAATGTAACGAAAATGTAGTGTTGAAATGTAGTGGAGTATACAAAGTATTTGTGCTTACGTTCCACCACTGGTCGACTCTACGCCCGCCTGCCGGGTTCCTGAGTGATAACGGGACAGTTATTGTGTCTTGCCGTGGCAGTTAGGATCTTCTGTACTTCGCTTCGTGTGAAGTACAGAAGATACTTTGCTCCCTTTTACCAACCCACACACACACCTGCGTGCCTTACTCGCATCCACACACACACCTCGAACCCGCCGATAGCGTGGCAGCATCACTCAGCGTTGCTCCACAGCATCTTGTGGTTACCGACAGGTAAAACACGTCCTCCATTTTGCTCCTCGTCTCTTTTGTTAAGTTCCTGCCAGCCATCTTGAATTCTCACGGGACGTAGCCGCCCACGTGGCCACGTCCACCATCTCACTTTCTCTCACTCTCACCTCTCCTGTCCTCTCACACTCACCCACACACATGCGCACATGTTAGCATGCTGACGTTAGCATTTAGCTCGCAGTGCCTTAGTAAAGCCTCACAGAGCTGCTTAGTGTGGCTGCAGCCTGTCTTGTGCCCATACAGACCAAATTGCAATGGCGTTGGGAAGATTGGTTTAGACTTATGGTAAATGATTGCAAGAATATAAATACATATAAGGTAAAGTAATACTTTTGACAAATTTGGATTTTGACTAATTTTAGGTCTCATAGAACGGCCCTGGCAGTTCCAAACCGGAAGACACTATAGAGCCAGACGAGGTTGATCGGAGCACAGAAATGGTCAATTGAATTATCTTTTAATGAGGCTGTTTTGTTCTTTCTCCTGATGAACCTTGTGTGTGTGTGTGTGTGTGTGTGTGTGTGTGTGTGTAGACTGTCGGTGACGCTGTCTTGTCCCTTGGATCTTACGTTATTCCCAATGGACACACAGCTGTGTAAGATGCAGCTGGAGAGCTGTGAGTATACACACACACACACACACACAGTCGTGTTTCCTTCCCTTTCGGGGACATTACATTGACTTACATTCATTCCCTGGAGACTTACCCTAACCCTAACCATAACCACTACTAGATCAAACCTAACCCTTACGCTAGCTTAAACCTAACCTTGCCCTTACTCTAACCTTAAACCAAGTTTTCATCCTAAAATGTAATGATTTACGTTAAGGGGACTAGCATTTTGTCCCCATAAGGAAGGCAAGTCCTCACAATGGGACTGTGTTCCCAGTGTTTGTGTGCGTGAGCTACTGGCAACCCCGTCTACACGCATCAAAATCTATTGGTCACTGATGTTCCAATGCTGTTCGTATTACAATGTTGGTTATTTCAGTTTTGTTCTTGAGTGTTGCATATCTCTGTCATGTGATCGGCCAGTATTCCAGCGTAGGGAGACACTACACTGTGAGCACCGAGTGAAAAGGGACCCAACAGCACCTCGTTTTCACGCCAGGGCCCCTAAGCAGGCTAATCTGGCCATGGTGTCGTAGAGTGTGTCAGTTAAAGCAGCATAGGTTAATTGTTTTGTCAGCTCTTGGAAAAGCCAGAAAACACAACACCAACATATTATTACCTTAAAGAAGTTGAAATGGCAAACATATTAGCAAGCAGTTACATATTTACACATCTAGTAGACACAGAGCAACATGAGCATTTATTTGGAGTGGCGTTTGTGTCCACCTGACAAATGAAAGTCTAATATTCACTCTCATTTTAGCTCTGTCTCTCTCGAACTCAAACACAAACTGGAGCCCACTTGCAAAAGCATTGCTCCATAGTGCTGTTAGTGGTCAAAACGTCCACAGAGTACCTTTAAGTTTCAGGTCTAAAAATTAAAACAATGATCTGAATGACTGCTGGGGGAAACTGTCGAGCTATCCTTATCCACTGTTAACATGAAAATATTGATTAGTGCCTATGATCTGCACCCAGGAAATTGTGGATCCAGTTGATTAGTGGAGGGATTTTTACTTAGTGTAGTATCTGGATCATTGGGTGTGATTGGACAGTGTTGAAAAAACAGAGCGGGAATCTATGAAAACCAGTGTGGCATGGTGGCAGGGGTATCTAGGCATACCTCTTTTCTCATTAGAAAAACTTGACATTGACTCAACTTGTCATATGTAATAGCGAAAACAACAAATTAAGTGTTTTCTTACCACGAGACCAAAATTTGATGTAGTTTACACATGGAGAGTATACCCTGAAAATAGCCTACAACATGTGCCAATTTTCCCAGCCTCTGGCAGCATGGTCCTTTGGGCAGGGAATATTCCATGAGGCCTCATTTAGCTGTGCTGGACTGGCCTTCTTGTTTACTGTTGGCTTTTAACAGTTTAATTTAAAGCTACACCTTTTATAGCACTCCAAGCTTGAAGTGGCGTTACACAAAGACATTAATACAGATTCTAACATTTCTGTTCCAATTATCCACCGTACTCTGGAGGACTTCTAATAGGGTGCTCTGTTGATTTGCCCATACCTCATGGGGGGGGGGGGTGAAAGTTGGAGTGGTTAAAGACAGAGAGTCTTTTATAAAGTCTGTCACCAGTCTGCAGCAATGGGGAAAAAACTGAGAAACGGGCAAAACAAATTGAGTTTAAAAAATGATTTTTAAAAAACCATAAATATCTTGGCATATAATGTACGAATGATGTGTCTATTGAAACTAATATCTCATGTTGTAAAGCTGTTGATGCAGAAAATATTGGTTATTCATTTTCTTTTTTATGTTTTAGTTGGCTATACCACCAGTGATCTGGTGTTCATGTGGCAGTCCGACCCCGTTCAGATGGATGAGATTGCTCTCCCTCAGTTCGACATCAAACAAGAGGACATCAAATATGGAAACTGCACAAAGTACTACCAAGGAACAGGTTAGTAATTATTAATTCTAGATTTATAACTAAAGCATTAACACTGCCACTACTTACCTAAGCTAGGGTAGGTAACTTTGGATAAACTAGCAGGAGACAGCTAGATTTTGAAAGTATCCAACTGAAAAACCCCCACCCTCTCCCGTCAGGCCTTCCTCCAAAGCCATTCCCCCGAAAACACATTTTCATGTGCAATGAGCGCACGGGCAGAGTAGGCAGGTAGGCAGGCAGGTAGGGCCAGCCAAACATTCGGCCTCATTACAGGCCTGCAACAGTCACATATACCGGATTTCGTTTATTTTTCCCCAGAGCATTTGGTTCAGCGATTGCTGTCGGCATGTAAAGAGAATTTAAAGATCCAAACAAAGTGCGGTTTGAGCAACAAGTCCTTTAAGGGTAAGACTCGTGATGTTCTATATTTTCTTATTACCAACATGGTATGTGGTAAGTGATGACTCCTTGGCACTTGAAGACACAGCCCAACCACGTATCCCGCTCAGATAATTCTGGTGGTCAAATATAAATTTAAAGATTTAGATCTTCAGTAGCTGTGGCATTTCTAGTCCATTTAAACAATGTGGGCCATCTGTTGTTTTAGAAGGGGCAGATAAATTAACACTAAAATAAGGCTGCAACTAATGCATGTTTTCATTATTGATTAATCTGCAAACAGTTTTGTCTTAATTCATTGTTAAATCAAATTGTGTCCAGAACCCAAGGTGATTGAACTGCTTGTTTTGTCCACAACCCAAATCTATTCAATTTACTATCATATATTACAAACAAAGTAAGTGATTTGTTAGGAGGGGGAAATTGTTGAGAAATATTACATTTTGACAAAGCGTTTTGATTCTAACCGGCGGGGCTTTCCCAGCCTTTACAGCGCTGGTTCAGCGGCAGTGAGGAACACACACAGGGAGAGTAGAGACGAGAATGAGACTAAGGACAGTCAGTGAAAAACAGGAAAGACATAGCTGCGACAAGGATAAGGAAAAATGTAGGGACAAAATGTCATGTGAAAAATGTTAGGATGCTTACTATAGAAAAACATACTTGGACAAGCAACACAGAGATGCTTTGCTTTATTGTTTGTATTATCAATGTGTTGGGATTCAGGTAGTGCAGGTCTGGTTATTAGCAGAAATATCAAAGATATTTGTGAATATTAATACAATTATGAATATTATTGAAATTATTAATATTGATTAATAATTGCGGGGCATCCACCTGGGATCGGGGACCAATAACCAAACGTGAAAAACAGTCTCAAAGGTGGCTGTCCATTTAAAAATGCCGATATTTAACGGTACTATCTTCCATTAACATGTGCGGACAGTCAAGGGTGAATCCAAGCACTGACCGTCACAACCAGCTGTTATTACAACACATACACACAATCACCCCAGGCAACTGCTCTTTAAAAGGTATTATAGTGTTTATTTGACCGTAGTATGTAAAAAGCTGGCAAACAGGTAGATAGCGAGAGGACCCAAACACAGACAGATGAGGTGGGATGATGATTACAGTCTCTTAATGCCTGACTGGCAGTTAGACAGGCGGCAAACAGGTACAAGCCGCCTGGCTGGCTGGCAGGCAGGTAGGTAGGAGGGTAGGTAGGTAGGCAGACGGACAGACAAGCGAATAACGGTTAACATGCAGGGAAAAAAACCCACAACACAAACAAGCAGACAGATCCAACATAGTAACGAAGATGACGAACGGACAAAGAACAGAGAAAAAACACAACTGAAATCCCCTCAGGAAGAGGAGAAAACACAGGTGGACACAATGACACAGGCGGACACAATCAGGGCTATCACAGACAGGAAGCAAAACTAACAGTTACATGAGGGAACAGACCTCTTTAAAAATAAAACAGGAGGTCCTAAGCCCATAAACTCAAAACCCTGACACACAACAGAAACTCCACAAAACACAGAAAACACCCAACTCAGCCCAAAACCACAACATAGCACTGATTAACAATCAATACTTTCAGCCAACAACCACTACCGTCTATTCTAAACACAATACAACAACAATCAGCAAGCACAGAAGATGTGGGTGTGTGTGTGCGATTGACAATAGAGAGGGCGTGTGGGACACGGCCCGACGTGACCACGTGGGTAGTCGTCACCCAAGATGTCGGCAAACCCGCGAAGCAGGCTCTATTTGTCCTCAAGATAACGTTTAGCGTAGCTGCCTAAGCGTGTTAAGGTGTGTGGGTTAGTGGAGAGGAAAGAGAAAGAAAGCACACAGAGTAAAGCACATAAAAATCTCAAATGCCGAGGCAAAGCGCAATAACTGTCCCTCTATCACACAGGAACCTGGTGGCAAACTTTCATTCAACAGCCGTGTTACTGGACTTGGGTCTGATAAAGCGCAGTTATTAGCTTCCACAGTGGCTAAAAAAACTACCGCAGGTAACCAGTAAGTCCGTGTCCTTCTGCAGGCAAAGATTGTCACGTGGAGTGTAACAATCGGGAACCAAAAAGTGTTGAAGCGCGTCCCCTGCCCCAATGAGGTTGCACCGAGAAGACAACGAGCAGCGTAGCGCTTGGACTTTATGGAGGTGGTGACATAATGGCTATATGCCGGGACTTCCTGCGTCTGGTCTGGTGGCTCATCTAATAGGAATCCAGGGTTTGGCTTCAAGTTAATATTATCACATTAGTGTGAAATAACAGCTGGTGGAGATCGGGCACCTTTTCACTGTCTGTCTCTTAGTGAAGGCTTTACTTTCCCCAAGTAGGCCTCGGGTCAATGTTTCGCCTTTCCAAATAGGCCTCTGTCTTTGTCCTTCACAGGTAGTAAGGCCCAACATATGTCACTATGACAAGAGAAAAGGCTATGAAGTTGGAGGCTGATTGACAACTTTGACAAACAACTTTGACAAACATAACACTATCTCAGGTAATGTTGGCAGAAGATGCTGGAGTGTTTACTCCCCAAATATAATATAAAGAGGACAGAGCCTAAACACTGATACAATACAATCCAGAATCTGTCATGGTTTTGGCTTTGTTCATGCCTTTTTTCTGTCTTGTAGACATTCTCCCCTTCATGTGTTAGTTTTTCGCGTGGTTTTGTGTGTTTTCCCTTCCCTCATGTGTAGTATGTTGCCTGCCATTAGTTTCTCGTGCCCTGCAATAACATCCAACAATTTAGCCCCACAGTCACCTTACCCTCCCATCACCCACAAGCCCAACCATAGAGAAATCCCCAAGGCTCATTAAAGTGGTGACCAATACACAATCTAATGCAGAAATATAAAAACAAGACGAAAAATTGTAGAATTATACCAATATATAAATGGTAAATGGACTGTACTTGTATAGCGCTTTTCTAGTCTTTCTGACTACTCAAAGCGCTTTTACACTACATCACATTCACCCCATTCACACACATTCACACGCTGATGGCAGGAGCTAACTG
The DNA here is from genome assembly GCA_011952105.1 of Coreoperca whiteheadi. Classification (NCBI taxonomy): domain Eukaryota; kingdom Metazoa; phylum Chordata; class Actinopteri; order Centrarchiformes; family Sinipercidae; genus Coreoperca; species Coreoperca whiteheadi. Next base: position 31,133,910 of record CM022472.1, on the reverse strand, counting down.
CACATCAGTACAACTTAAACTAAGCATTCACACTCACTCAGACACCGAAGGCGCAGCTTCGGGAGCAGTTCAGGGTTCAGTATCTTGCTCAAGGATACTTCGACACATGGCCGGGGGAAGCCGGGATCGAACCGCCAACCTTCCGATTGGTGGACGACCGCTCTGCCACCGAGCCACAGCCGCCCTATACAGTATACAGTATATGAAATGTATACATCCACACATACAGTACATGTAAACATACAGTACACTAAATTAGTTCACAGACATAAGAAATACAAAATCAGAAAACAAGGTATTTCAAAAAAGTTCATATATTAAAAAGATAAATGAAAAGGAACATGACATAAACAGGAATATAATAGTTACAAAATTCTGCGTCACACATTCTAGGGAGTGTGAGGAAGTTCCCCAAATATCACTGACATATTGACATATGTCAATATGGGGTAGGGATAGCTGTTCCACATACTCCACAAAAGGTGACCAAGTCATACTAAATGTTTTTTTTGTATTATATCTATAGTATCTCAACTTTTGGAGTATCACCATTGACAGCACCTCTTCTACCCAACGCTTGAATGAGGGAGGTTTATCGCATTGCCAAGGTCTCCGTCTCCATGCCAGCAGTGAGGCAGTATTTGCTTTGAGAGCAATGATTCAGTCCATTGACAAAGGCACCCCCAAAGATTGCAATATAGGGGCTGACCTTTATTTGCTTCCTACATACATATATATGAAAAGGCTTTAAGGACAAAATCTTTTCCAAGACTGGCATGACCAAAACATATGACTTATAGTGGCTGGGCTAAGGTGACACCTTGGCCATACAGCTTTGACATTTAGATAGACTTTGGAAAGCTTGTTGTTTGAATAATGTAGATGGTGTAGTATTTTAAGTAAGTATAAAATTATGTCTTATGCAAAATGATAAGTCATGTATGCAGGCTGAGCTGCCATATTTCCTTTGGCAAGTTCCCAAGCTAGTTTGCTATTGGCCTAAGGTTTTTTGTTTGTTTGTTGATATTGTATATCCTATTGCAGATAATAGAAATGTTCTCCTTATTATAGGGATCCATGCACAGAATATCCTCCTTATCGACCTTAGTTGGAGGGGGTTGAAATGAGTAATGCTTCATTGCAAAGCTGCATGTCTGGAGATACAGTGGCAAGAAAAAGTATGTGAACCTTTTGGAATGTCATGGTTTTCTGAATACATTTGTCATAAAATGTGATCTGATCTACATCTAAAAATAATTACATAAAAAAAATTCATTCAACATTCAAAATGGCAGTGGAAAAAGTAAGTGAACCCTTGAGTTAATAACTAGTTGACCCCCCCCCTTGGCAGCAATAACCTCAACCAGGTGCTTCCTGTAGCTGTGGAACAGACCTGTACATCGTTGAGGAGGATCTTTAGCCCATTCTTCCTGGCAGAACTGCTTTAGCTCTGTCATATTCTATGGACATCTTATGTGTATGGCCCTCTTCAAGTCACTCTATAACATCAGCCAGGGGTGAGTACAAACACACTTAACAGACAGCTAGCGGACTGTGATGAGATATTTGCTGAATTTGACAAAAACACTTGTATTGGAGTAGAATTGCATACCCCACCTTTAAGGGACTTTCACACATTATTACCTTTTAGTTCTGGTCTGCTTCATGTTCACACATGATGTTTTATAACTAGATTTGGGAACAAAGACCACGCCTTGAACACATCACATTTCTGCACACAAGTATTTAAGTACACCTTATCTGCTCACTTTCCTTGTGACTCAGTTTTCATAACCATTAATTTTGGACTAGACATACACGTTACTTAAGTTTTAGTAAATAGTTCTTTGCTTACCTCACCATGGACTGCGAGATGGTGGTCGGACTACGATCCATTCAACGATCAATCTGTGGTCTCTGAATCTCCTCCGTCCATAATCACATACTGCACACACATCCCTCCATCCGAGGTTCATTTCTTCTTCCCTCCCTTCATCTGAGGCTAACATAGCTCTTTTGGTTCTGCCCACTCCCACATATCCCTCTTCTTTTTCTATCACAGCAACCACCACTAACGCTGCTGTCCATACTGCCACAACCACAACAAGTCAAGGTGTTCCCTCTTCTGGACCTATTCCATTTCCTCCTGTACTATCCCTGCATGTTCATTCCTCCCTCTACATCCCACTGCATTTTTCCAGAGGGTGTCCAAAACCCTGACACCGACAGAAGACTTCCTCATCCATTGCATCCAAACCCTCGAGGAAGGATACTCATCCCCATCCATTGACTTAACCCTTGACGCAATATTCCAATTTTGGTTCTTTACGATGCTCCCACATCACCTACAACCCATCACTGCACGCGTGCCTCCCTGACATTTCTATCCACTCCCGATAGGCAGGGAACCCCTGACCACATCATTAAAAATGCTCGGCGGCTGGTCTTCTCCAGCATACCTCACCTAGGTCTGCAATGATCTGAACGAAACGATCAGATCAGAAATGGCCACGTACTTCCTTCCATTCGACTCTTCTCTCTGAGGCTCTATTCGAATCAGAGCACATGAAGAGATGACTCTCCCACTCAGAATCTTGACTCCCCTAGTTCCCTCCTGTCTTGCCACCACCAGCTGGCTCCAGTTCATCATTGTACTCCTCCATCCATCTGTCCACGACCCCAATTTCTCCCCTCATCCATTCACCACTCACCCTTCCTCCCCTTTTCTCCTCACCCCTTTACCCTCAGCCCCTCATCTCTTCGTCCCTTCATCTCATGACCCTCACGCCCCTTCCCTTTATCCCTCAATCCATCCCTCCATCTGTAATACCAAAACTATTCTAAATCCACACCTTTATAGGCATGGTTTGTTGTTAGTGAATATTATGGGGAGGAATACTGTGGGAGTGCTTTTTCACACTTTTTGACGTGCTACATGGAGTAGAATTCAAGCACTACACACCGCAGTTTTAACTTTGATTGTCTGATTGATAAAGGAAAATCCTAGCATTCATGTGATTAATACATGTTACCATGGTTACCAAATGATTTGCATACATTTTTAAGTTGTTTATACTGATCACTTCCTTAACAGTTCACAAGACTGATTTAATAGTGCAAAACAACACATCCTGTGGTGCTTTCACACACAGGTTAGATGTGAAAGTTCAATAAATTTCAATTGACTAAATAGGTTTTCATGTTGTAGAAAAAGAGCCTGAATACATCTAAATACATCACAAATATAAAATACAAAATAGCTGTTTGCATAAGTATTTAGTAAATGTACCTTTGGCAGCCATTACCTACTCTGTAGCTTAACCATCTTCAGTCTGTCTGTGGAGTCTGCTTTTGGGTTTACACTGTGCTCACCAGAGCTATCGCAATAATATATGAAGGAAAGGACTGGAGGGAATCAAAGCGGATCATCTCCTGCCAATTATTATTAGAAATATGTTTTCATGGTTTGGTTCAAGCATAGCTACTACAAAAGATCCTCTGCTGTTTCAAAAACTCTGGGATGTAATTAGGGATGATTTACCTTCAGAATGGGACAACTTCATATGCACAAATATTTACATCACGTTGTAAACACTGCACTTTTAGTTCAAGTAACTGACACACAAAAGGAACACAGATAACAGCCACAATGTAGTATTTAATGTCTATTACAGTATGCTCTACTTTGAGGCACATGTAAAAGCAGACAAACTTAAAGCAAAAAGTTTTACAGACATGAAATACATTTTAGGAAATAGATTGCATTTAAAAGCTAGGCTGTCAGGAAATAAAACTCACAAGACACTGAATATGCACCCCTTCTTGTCTTCTGTACTTTGAGATTATAGACATTTTTATATTATATAAATGTTTGCCATATTATGTTTGAGTAATCCATAATCTAGACTGTATTTACTCAAGACCACACATCATGGTATGTGTAACTACACTGGTCATAAGATTCCACGCTTCCTACAAACACATGTCGAATGTCATTACTATTTCTGATCAGGAACTATTTAGGCTTGTGAATGAAAGTACATTTTCCAAGTGCTGTCTCGACACTGAACGCCGAGTTGCTCACGATGAGCAGGCCAGCTGCCTTACATGGCAGCTCCACCGCCATGGCTGAGTGAATGTTAGTGTGAGAGGCAAAATTTTAAAGCGCTTTGTCCGATGAGGTAGAAAAGCGCAATATAAATGCAGTCCATTTACCATGAAGCTGCATAAATGAAAGTTTTGATCCCGATGGGCTGCAGTCACCCGCTGGAGGGGAGTGGCTTAAACCATTTGTATCCAGGGTGGGAGGTGTCGGCCACAACCTTTCCTGCTCACCTCAGTCCTGGAGGGAAACTAGATTGCAGCCAAGCGAGTGATTCGCTGCAGTCTGCCCTTGTCCTTGGCAGTGGCCATGGAGGAGGTGAGGATGGACTCGATGATGGCATTGTAGAAGTGCACCATCATTGTCTTTGGCATGTTGAATTTCTTCAGCTGCAGGAAGTCCTTCCTCTGCTGGGCTTTCTTGCAGAGGGAGCTGATGTTCAGCTCCCACTTGAGGTCCTGGGTGATGATAGAGCCCAGGAAGCAGAAGGACTCCACAATGTCAACAGGGGAGTCACAGGGTGATGGGGGGTGGGTGGGAGTAAAAGGTAATTTGTAATCTTCACCAGTGCTGTTTCTGTGCTATGATGCACTCTAAATCCTGACTGAAAATCCTCATATAAATTATTGTTATCTAGAAAATAACACAACTGATTGGCAACTGTTTTCTCAAGGATCTTTGAGATGAAGGGAAGGTTAGCTATAGGTCTATAGTTGGATAAAACCCCTGGATCAAGAGCGGGCTTCTTAAGAAGAGGTTTTATTACCGCTACTTTAAAAGACTGTGGTACATGGCCTGTTAATAAAGACAGATTGATCATATCTAGTAAAGAAGTGCTAACTAGGGGTAAAACATATTTAAGCAGTCTGGTTGGGATGGGGTCTAAGAGACAAGTTGATGGCTTAAATGAATAAATCGTTGAAGTTAGTTGGAGAAGGTCGATAGGAGAAAAGTAGTCTAAATATACATCAGGTTTTACAGCTGTATCTAAGGTTCCTGTCTTCAAGGATAAATCATTGCTGGTTGAGGGCAGGACATGATGAATTTTGTCTCTACTATTTAAAATGTTATTAATAAAGACGCTCATGATGTTGTTACTACTGAGGGCTATAGGAATCAATTAAGTTTACACCGGTCTTATCAGCATCAGCTACAGTATGGACTACAAACATGGAACAAAACAGCAGTACAACGGTAACCAACCAGAATATATGTTCAGCACAAACTAAGTCATGAGAGGCAGAACATTACTCAATAAGCATCTAGTTTACCCATGTCTTTTTACTCCTTCTCTGTCTGTTTCTAGGATACTACACCTGCGTTGAAGTGATTTTTACATTGCGTCGTCAGGTTGGTTTCTACCTGATGGGAGTTTATGCACCAACTCTATTGATTGTCGTTTTGTCCTGGTTATCATTCTGGATCAACCCTGATGCCTCAGCTGCAAGGGTGCCACTGGGTGAGTACCACATTTTACATTCAGATATGCAGTATTCAAGTATTAACAGAAGTTATGTACATGATTCACCACTTACCGGTAGTTTGCCATTATCTGTTTTTTGTTTGTCTTGTGTTTTTGCCTAAAGGTGTGTTCAGACCAAATGCGAAGCCAGTTTTCACCTCGTGTTACTCACGCAAATACGGCCGCTGGACTGTTATGGTCTGAACACACCATAAGGCTGCCAAATATCAGTATTCAGAGTTCTTGTTTACTGAGATTTGCAACCAGGGACTGGTACTTGATATTTGTCACAAAATCCAAGAATTGGGGGAGGTCTTGCTGTGGTTACCAGAGGCACAATTCCATCACTTCTTCTGTCAGGGCCGGGAGACTAAATGTTTTAGTGGAGGTGTACGAAGTCCAATTTCCCATCTGGAATACTGTCAGTGTGCCACTCTCTCCAATATCAACATAAGCCCATTCCTTTTTTCAGACATTGAATCCATTCATCCATCCATCCATCCATCCATCCATCCATCCATTCATCCATCTGTTCTAGTGCACCCACACCAGAAGCTTCATGAGCGCCGCTTGGTGCTCTGGTCGCTGGCTGCTCGCTGCCAGCCCTCGCCAGGGGGCGGGAAACTCCGGGAAACTGGCGACCGCAACCGTCGACTTCTCCTCCTTTGTCAGCATGGAACCAATATTTGCTAGAAACCTCAATACATAGGGAGATGTTTAGAGGGGGATGACAATCAAATCCCAATCTGCAATTGGTTGCTGCTTCAGTGTGTCGCTGCTAATTTGCATAAAGTCTGGCGCCGCTCACCTCGCCGCTCCTGTCGCTGGCATGCACCGCTTGCTTCTGGCACAGCGTCAGACGCCTCTCATCGCCAGCTCCCATTGAAAATAATGACTGCTTGGCCACTGTTGTAGCTCATGAAGCTTCTGGTGTGAGCGTACGGTTAAAGTGATGGCATTTCTGTCTTTCATACACACTAGTTATCTTTTAAGTTAATGTTCCTTAGGGCTTTATTTAGACAGGAGATGACATTTACTGAAAGAGTCACAATTCTGGTGTGATATTTGGCACCTAAAGAGAGAAAGAAAGAGAACACATCACAAGGGCAAAGTGACCCTCTCCCCCTTCTTTTCTCAGTAAATCTTCTTATGAGTTTTTGCATCAGTTTAATCATTTAAATGATTAGAAAGCGAATTCTGCTGCTTGTTTTATAAAGTCCAAGAGTGCACAAGTATTGAATGACACATTAAGCTTCAACTTATTGTGTCATTCATATTTATTAGAAATACTTTTCTTTTCCTGATCTGTTATTTATTTGTTCCATTCACTTTTATTATGGATACAGTTAAAGTCTGCCTGTCAGTCAGAAACACTTTTTATCTTTTCCATTCTTTCTTGTGAGGCTGATAATTCCTGAGCGTCGGGTCTGATAGGAGTGACACTGTGTCCTAAGGGCATGCGATGCTAGTGAGCGTCAGCGACAAAATCTGTTTGATTGCATAGTTTTCTATTGGAGTGTCCTTACTGGCCGCGAGCGTCGCATCTTAACTACAAAAGCCAAAGATGGCTGGAGGGAGATTGCCAGGGAGCTCAAGCTAAATGCCCATCACTAATAAAAACCTACGTGTTCTTTCCAGTAAAGGAACATCGAAAGATCACAATATAAAACTTTTGCATCAGGAACTACGTAGATCTGAACCCCGCAGTGAAGGGAACGGCTCCTTCCTACCTTGAAGACATTGTCACGCCCTGCAAATGCTCTCTTACAAGTTTTGATGCAATGTAGCTCTTGTTTTTCTCGAGGCTGAAAGCACATACTGTAATTCGTTTTGATCAAAAGTGTCTGCCAAATGAACGTAATGTTATGTACTCAGGATAAATTGTTGATACTGGTCTTCACAGCAGATTATAATGTTGAATTTACAAGACTCAACATTAGAATGCAGTCTATTCAAGGGAATTATTGTGATGATTTTCTCAATTCTGCCCTTATCAGGTATCCAATTGTACTTTAAGTCATCGAATCCATCCATTCATCAAACTACCCTTCCTTTATCATGCTTTGCCACAATCTAGTTGATGGTAAGTTGTATGGTGACATCGCCACACTAAACACATCATACTACTAACCAACTACTTTTTTATGTCCCTTTTTCTTTCTCTCTGAGTAGATTTTAATTCACACGAACGTTACTTATCTGAAAAGAATTAGTCACACGTGGTAACATTAATGTGTTAACATCTGTTTGTTTGTCTAGGTATTTTATCAGTACTCTCTCTGTCCAGTGAGAGTATGCTGTTGGCATCAGAGCTACCAAAGGTTTCCTACGTAAAGGCCATTGATATCTGGCTCATTGCCTGTCTACTTTTTGGGTTTTCGTCACTTGTGGAATACGCTGTGGTGCAGGTCAGTTCTTACACAAAAACGCACACATGTACGTTTACAGTATTCTGAAAAATAAAATACAATACATTGGTTTTTTTGTAAATGTACAAAAAGTACTGTACAAAGACTATAATATGGTTTGAGTGGTGTCACATGAATGGATAAGAAAGAGTTAGGGTAAGGCCACAAAAACCACAACAGACCTATTCGAGTAGTAAAGTGAAGTGATTTGGTGAAAAATCCTCCAAATGTACATGTTTCACCTGTAATAGACCTGCACTGTCCAACACACATGAAAGGACGCCCAGGTGGAGCAGCGATCCCTGTTTGGGTCTGTTTTTCTCTGTGATGAAACAGAGCCACACATGATTAAAGGTCCAGTGTGTAACTTTTAGGGGGAGAACATATGTTGTAACAAGTATGTTTTCATTAGTGTATAATCAGCTGATTAAGGTGTTTTCATCACCTAAGTGTTTGCCATGTCAGCTGCTGGATGCGTCTGGCCAAACAAACCATGTTGCCCGACATTGAACCATCTACAGCAGAGACCCAGATTCTCTTGCTCATGGTAATTCTTGTCAGTATTCCATATTCAACCATATTCAACTGTCCTTTTGAGATCCTCATCTTGATATTCTGTGACAGCTGTAATTGATATCTGATAATATGTAATAGGAAAAAACTGGCTACACTATACAAGATAAACAATATAAAGGTCTAGCACAGTGGTTCCCAACTGGTGGGTCGGTACTGAATGAACCGCAAGTGAATTGCTAGCGCCAAATTACGGTACTTTATTTACTTACTGAAGAGGAACACAACACAGCAAAGGGCAATGGGGCAAATGTACTTATATAACACCTTTCTAGTCTTCCAATTACTCAAAGCGCTTTCTCACTACATATCACAGAAAACAGGGGGTAAACTAAAGACAGGAAGTAAAATACAAAACACATGAGAGGTGAGTATTCTAGAACCAAACAGGATATGAATTAACTAAACCCCAAAACCATATCCACAACGGACCACTTCTCATTTAAAGACCATTGACTAGTCTGCGCTACAGATGGACGAATCCATGGATCATGGCAGTTGCGCCATTTTACTGGTTTATGTGAGGCATGTGTGGGAAGATGACTTTCAGGAGCAGTTTCTCTGTAGTAGAGAGCTTCCCACCACTACAACTGCTGAGGACATTTTCACTACTGTGGATTTGTACTTGGTGTTAGGAATGACAACTGACAGTGCAGCCTGCATGACTGGAATTCAAAGAGGAGTGATGAGCAGAATTCTGGAAAGAGCACCAAATGCAACTTGGAACCATTGTGTTTTGCACAGTGAGGCCTTAGCAGCTAAGGATATGGTGCCAGTGCTACATGAGACACAGAAAGACGTCATCAAATGGTAAATAAATAAATAAACTGATCCGTAAGGCCAGTAACATTGTTGGGGTGGAGCTGGACTCTCTGTCGGTGGTGTCAGAGAGGAGGATGCTGGCCAAACTACATGCCACCCTGGACAGTGTCTCCCACCCACTCTTTGACGTGCTGGTCAAGCAAAGGAGTACCTTCAGCCGAAGACTAATCCTCCCAAAATGCACCACAAGGCACCACGGGAAGTCATTACTGCCTGTGGCCATCAAACTCTATAACTTCTCCCTCTAAGTGTTAGTCGATATGACCCTGAGTCACTAAACTGGACATTGATCATGAACATCTCTGCAATACTTGACATATTTGTGCAATATTCAGTTTTAATACTACTGTGCAATATATCCTGTTTTCAGTTTCATTTTGTGATATTTATTTATACTTCTAGTGCTGCTGTGCAATATCCTCCGTCCCATTATATTCTTAATAAGCTACATGTAACTTGACAGTTCATGCACTATTGCTTTATACTGTAATATTATGCTCAACCGGTAAACCCACTTTGTACCTTACACTTATTTGAATTTTTTATTTGATACTTATACCCACTTGGTACTTAACCTGTATTATAGTCTATTGTACTTTTTGCTTAGTACTTCCATTCTTGTGTGCACTGACGTGATAGTGAACTGCTGTTACAAAGAGTTTCCCCTCGGGGATCAATAAAGAATCTGTGATTCTGATTCTGAAATTACTTAAAACGGAGCCCCAAGAACACAGTTTTGGTTTTCGGTGTGTGAAGACATGGGCAGTGAACATGCACAGGTACTGTATCATGCAGCATTATACTGGTTCTTGAGAGGAGAAGAACCCTCAAGCGTCTGAACTGAAAACGGAGACCACAAGTTTCCTTTCAGAATCCATCTTGCCGCTTGCGGACCTATTCAGTGATGCAGTGGGGCTTGCACAAGTGGCGTATTTCGCAGATGTGTTTGAATAGCTGAACCTTTTTGGTGTGCCTCTGAAAGGGAGGGCACACAATATTTTTGAAAAGACGGAAAAAGCTTTCAAAAAGAAGATGTGGGCAGGTCACGTTTCCCGAGGACGATTCGACATGTTTCCCAGCATTTGCCATGAGCTGCAACAACAAGGAGAAATGCTTGGACAAAAGCACATGTTGCTAAACTGCAGGACCAATTTAACGACTACTTCCCAGGAGGAACGCAGTGACAATGAGTCGAGGCAATTCCTTTGGAGTCGACGTGGAAACGGTCATGTTGCCGAGCAATGAGGAAGCTTAGCTGGTCGAGCTTACATGTGACAGCATGCTGAAAAGGAAGTTCAGCGAGGTGAGCCTTTCTGTCTTAGTGTATTGTGATGACCGAGTATTCCTCCCAGTGTTTTCATGTCTCTGGTTTTAAAGCCATAATGTGCACTTCCTTGGTTGCACTTCTATCTCTTTACTGGGTTTTAAGCTATTGCACTTTCTTCTAGCATTAAGTTTTATTTCATTGTGTTCTAAGCCCAGCCCACGTGTTGTTTATTATAACATTTTGTGAAATAAAATGTAATGTGTGGACCTTGAACTAATGGCTAAGGAGAAATCTGGATGCTGATGCTGGACCAGTTGGGAACCACTGGCCTAGCACAAGCTGGTATCCTTATAAAGGGTGGTTCTGAAATCTAGTCTAACATGACTAAATAATACTGTTGATAATGGTAACTTAAAATAAATCCATAAGGCTTTGTTATCTAAGTTGGGGAGAACCTTAACATCCTTAGTTGTCCTATCCTTATCTTCAGTTAACGGCCATGATACCAGTTAGCTTTAAACGGTCCGTAAACCAACTCTGACGTGGGAAAGACTGTGCACCTTATACTGGAAAGAACTGCAACACAAACTGAAGTTAGAGACACACATTCCTTTAAACTTTAAAGTTGTACTAATATTTTCAATACATTTAGTAAATGCTTTAATTAATACTTGTTTGTTTCATGACTGTCATGTGTGAATAAATCTGTGTGATGTTGTATATACTTTATGTCATTTGTTCTCACGTCTTGTTGAATATGTCTTGATTTCACTGAGACTTCCTATATAAATACAGCTTAATTAACTAATTTAGTAAGTAACCACAATGAAATATTGCCAATATAAATTGACTTTTGGTTTTATGTGTGTACTGTATATTACATTTACATGCAGTAACTGGTGTCAAATGAAATCAACGAAATCCAATGTCTCTCTCCCCCCATTTCTCTCTGTCTCTGTCTGTTTCCCGCTCTCTTTCTCTGTAGGTGATACTGAACAGTCCCAGACTTATTGAGGAGGAGAAAGCCAAAATGGCCACGAAGGAGAAAGCTTTGAAAGAGAAAGAAGGAAAGAAACCTTCAAATAAAACCAACAACACAGTGAATGGGACTGGTGGAACACCCATACATGTCAACACTCTGCAGGTAAACACAACTTGACCAACAGGAAATGGTATTGAGGTACTATTTAGCAGGACTAGCAGGTTAACTTCTTTCTGAGCTTGTTTTGAGATCAGAAAATAATGCCTTATTAAGGTTTCCCTTAATGACAGGAGAATGTATTATCATAGCAAAATTGCAATTTGCAATGATGTGCAGCTTGATACTCAACAAATTGCCTATTGGAGCTTTATCTTTATGTGTCATTAGATATGCAGCATCATCCTCACAAAGACATCACATTCGCAGACAGATGTTCAATCATTAATGTAGAGTAAAAAGAATTATGGCCCCAGCATGATTTCCTGGGGGATCCCGTAAATTATGGATTTAGGACTATTAAGCTGTAATTCAAGACTGAACCCAATAGACGACTCTTTCTTTATACAGCAAAATACAATGAGTGACAATATCAAATTACTTCATTCAGTCAGTCTCTGTCTTTTACCAGGTGGTAGAAACTCGCTGTAAGAAAGTTTGCACCTCCAAGTCGGACCTTCGCTCCAATGACTTCAGCATCGTGGGATCTTTACCTCGAGACTTTGAACTTTCCAACTTTGACTGTTACGGTAAACCGGTTGAAGTCACAGGGGCCCTCAAGTCCCAGAACAAAACCAACAAGAAACCCCCACCACCCAAACCTGTCATACCCGCTGCTGCCAAACGCATTGACCTCTATGCAAGAGCCCTCTTCCCCTTTTCCTTCCTTTTCTTCAATGTCGTCTACTGGTCTGTCTATCTGTGAGAGGGAGAAGAGGAGATTAGTGGTTTGTATCTAGTAGTTTGTCAGCATACTGATACTGAAACTATATTGAACAGACAAATTACATAGAAAATTATACTATGAAAACTATATACTTGTAAAATCAAGACTTCTAACATTTCAGGGGCATGTTTGCCGAGCTGTAGAGGCTGCTGTGGTCACTACAAAACCTTGGGGCTGTTTGAGTTCCCTTTAAGCCCAGGCAACAAGTAGGCACTGCATGTGTGTCTCCGTCTGATGCAGTACATTGTGCTTAATGTAAACTTAACCTTGCTGTGATTACGTCAATTCGCTATGCATTAGAAAAAAGTGCTTTTAACTGGGGGTAAGATTACTGGTAACACTTTATGTTAAAGGTATAGAACTGCCAAATGGCCAATACTAACTAAATAATAAACTAATGATAAATATAAGAATATACACAGAAGAAAAGAATAAAGATACTGTAAAATAATTCAATAAATAGAAATTAAAAATTGAACTTCTGTTATTTCATCATTCTTATTTTCACTGTAGCAGTTTAATTGGAGTTAATTTGTATCTTAATTATAAGACAGAGGTCCTTTTGAACAAGATACTTTTATGTTATAAAAGATATTTCTCATGTTATAATGACATTTTCTCATTATTATGAATGAAAATATGAGCTTTTAATGATATAAAAGGATTAAGGAATATAGTTTGTTATAACAAAAAATGTTTCTGGTCGATACCATTTGGTATGTTGTCATAATGAGAAAATGAACACGATAACATGAAAAATATAATGTGGAAAGGATAATAAAATATAAAATGTGTGCTTCTGTGTGAAATATAATATTTCTATATTTTATATTTAGCTTTTATTATTTCATAGTGACATTTTTCCAGTAACACTTTATAATTCGATATTTTATGACAATGTTGTCAAAAACCTTTTAACCCTTGCCCTTTAACCAATCACATGGCCCCAGACTCTAAGCAGTTTCAGAAACTGCTACTTTATTTAGCCAGCTAGCTCACGTTAAATAGAAACAATTCCATAATAACTCTGGCTTAGCCACATAGATGCTGTAAATGTGATTTTACAGTAGTAACTGGCATTACATGCACTGGGTTTGATGCTAAGTGAAAAATTGAATGGAAAAAGCCAAGCTATAGTAATAGTTATGAGTTATCTGACTTTCATATGTCCACTAGTGATAATCCATAAAGTTTTACATACATTTATCCTAAGCCATACCTCTTAACATAAAGTGTTACAGAGCTTAGTCAGCTCAGTCAATACCTACTAAATGCTATGGCCTCATTAGAACATTCCAACATATAGATTTCATTAGGTCTCTATATGCTGGAATTCTAGCTAACTGCTAGAGCATTTCTAGCACCAGTTAAGCTTGGTAGCCAGCGGCTACACTGTGTATGCTATGCCCTTTCTTGACATATATTGCTATGTGATGAAAAGACAGCCTTTATATGGGCAAACCCAGCACCACTAAGTACTTGAAATGAATTATTTTCATGAAAGTTGAATAAAAGTTTCTTTTCCTCAGAAACAGATGTGCGATTTTTTACTTTTTGATCACATATCAAAAGAGGACAAAAGATAGCAGAAGAGAAGTGACCTTCTTATCTTCATTTACTTTGAGTACTTGACTGGATAAAATCAATGAATGGCACTCAAAGGGGCACAGAATGTACATGTCATTACAGCACCTGTCAAATGATGGTATAACACACTATCCTGGTAAACCAGCTATAGTCTATAGGCTCTATTTTCCTGACACAGGACACAAACGAAAGTCTGATCTCCTGGCACACACGCATGTGGGTTTGACCAGCACATCTTGCACAATGTGGATGAGAAGCTGAATACATTATTGGTAGGAGGAATAAAGAATAAGCAGGTGGAGTGGAGTTTCAGTAAATGGAATGTACTTGTATAACGCCTTTCTAGTCTTTCTGACTACTCAAAGCGCTTTCACACTACAGATCACATTTACCCAGACACACACATTCATACACTGATGGCAGGAGCTAACTGCCCATCAGTACAAATTAAACTAACCATTCACACACACTCACACACCGAAGGCGCAGCTTCAGGAGCAATTTGGGGTTCAGTATCTTGCTCAAGTTTACTACTTCGACACATGGCTGGGGGAAGCCGGGATCGAACCGCCGAGCTTCCGATTGGTAGACGACCTGCTCTGCCACCAAGCCACAGCCGCCCAGTAATGGCCAATCACATGAGCTCCTCTCATCCCTTTTAAAAGCAGCAACGCTCTAACCGCTCTACCACCATGCACCCCTATCTTTAAACAAAACCAACAAAATTGGGGTTGTTAAAATTTCCATTTGACTAATACTGGAACAACAAATTGTATTTACTTTATATATGCTTCCTTTGGGCAATATTATTAGAAAGCACTCCATAAAGTTTCATTGTTATGCAGATGATACCCAGTTATATTTATTGATTAAGCCGGATGAAACTGATCAGTTAGTTAAACTTCAATCATGCCTTAAGGACATAAAAACCTGGATGACCAGAAATTTTCTGATGTTAAACTCAGACAAAACTGAAGTTATTGTACTTGGCCCTGAACGCCTCCGAGACTCACTGTCGGCAGATATAATTGCTCTAGAGGGCACTGCCCTGGCCTCCAGCACCTCTGTGAGGAACCTAGGAGTTATCTTTGATCAGGATCTATCCTTCAACTCCCACATGAAGCAAACCTCACGGACTGCCTTTTTTCACCTACGTAACATTGCCAAAATCAGGCACTTCCTGTCTCGAAATGATGCAGAAAAATGAATCCATGCATTTGCTACTTCAAGGCTGGATTACTGCAATTCCATATTATCAGGCAGCAAGATTCTCCAGTTGATTCAGAACGCTGCAGCACGTGTACTGACAGGAACTAGGAAAAGAGATCATATTTCTCCAATATTATCTTCTCTGCACTGGCTCCCTGTGAAATCCAGAATAGAATTTAAAATCCTCCTCCTCACCTATAAAGCTCTTAATGGTCAGGCACCGTCGTATCTTACAGAGCTCATAGTGCCTTGTTACCCCACTAGAACACTGCGCTCTCAGAATGCAGGGTTTCTTGTGGTTCCTAGAGTCTACAAAAGTAGAATGGGAGTCAGAGCCTTTAGCTATCAAGCTCCTCTCCTGTGGAATCAGATCCCAGTTCGGGTTCGGGAGGCAGACACCATCTCCTCATTTAAGAGTAGGCTAAAGACTTTTCTCTTTGATAAAGCTTATAGTTAGGGCTGGCTCAGGAGAGTCGTGAACCATCCCTTAGTTATGCTGCTATAGGCCTAGACTGTCGGGGGACTTCCCATGATGCACCTCTCTCTCTTCACCTCTGTCCTCCTCTCCATCCGTATGCATTCTCATCCCATAAATGCATGTCACTAACTTGACTTCTTCCCTCTCCCGGAGTTTTGTGCTTTGTCATCCGTCTCTTCTTTCTTACTGTCACTTTCAGCAGGTATTTCAGTGTCCGGACATGTATCTGGATCTGTTACTATGGCGACCTGCTGGGGCAGTGCTGCTGTGTCTATGGTGCAGGGGACGAGAGGCTCAGGTCCTGCTCGTTGGGCTCCACCTGGAGCTGCTCGGTTGTCCGTCTGGACCCATCATCTTCCCTTATGTTTTACCACCTAAACATTTCTAACATAATAATATATATATATATACAACAATTTTGCCATCATGGCTGTATGTGTTATAGTTTTGATGCTATGAATCTATTCTGTACTTACGACATCTATTGCATGTCTGTCCGTCCTGGGAGAGGGATCCCTCCTCTGTTGCTCTTCCTGAGGTTTCTATCATTTTTTCCCCTGTAGGACAGAGGGTGACGTATGTTACAGATTGTGAAGCCCTTTGAGGCAAATGTGATTTGTGATATTGGGCTATATAAATAAAATTGAATTGAATTGAATTGAATTAACGTGCTTTCATACAAAGTGAATGAGTTTATGCTATTCAACTGCACTAGTTGGGATATGTAGAGCATGCTGTTTTGCTTTGTCTCTTCCCTTTAAAATGAATGTGAAACTAAAGCCCATTTAAAAGCCCATTTGAAAAGAAAATCTCCTGGGGGTGCATGTCCCCGGACCCCCTGCATGGGTGTAGATCTCAACCCCCGCGATCCCCAAGGTTCAACCCAAAGTTAAGCCCTTGATTTGAAAACCGCTCGGATTCGTCTTCAAGGAGAGACTACTGTGGCCGCGAAACTCGCAAAAGGTTTGTCCATTCTGGGCTTCTGTAGAAACATGGCCGTGCAACATGGCGGCCTCCATGGAAACGGACCCTTCAGGTGATTATACACTAATGAAAACATACTTGTGAATTTTATATTTAATTTCTGCCAACAGCTCCTTCTGAATGTGACACAGTGGACCTTTAAATCCTGGTGTTGTGTTGGAAGATTTAAAGGCATTAAGGTGTCCGCGCTGTGCCAGCGGTGCACAAAGTAAACAGGATTTTTCAGTAAGAAGTTTAAGTGTGTGCCTCTGCAATCCAACTCGTGTGAGCAGGAGGGAACACAAGTGAACATAATCCATTTAAAGCATGTATGGTGCCTTTCCCTCCATCCAGAACCCACTACTGCAGATATTTTGAGATGTGCCTGCAAGCGGTCACAAGCCGCCTCGTGAAATCAAAATGTTTCTGATCAAAACGTCCTACAGATTTACTGGAGCTTAGGACTCATACAGAGGACAGCTGCATTCCTCCTAATGATTTTACTGGTAAACTTATGTAAATGGCCTGTACTTGTATAATCGTCCGACTACTCAAAGCACTTTCACACTACATATCACATTCACCCATACGCACACACTGATGGCAGGAGCTAACTGCCAATCAAGCCGCAGCTTCTGGATCATTTCAGGGTTCAGTATCTCGCTCAAGGATGCTTCGACACATGGACCGGGGGAAGCCGGGATCGAACCGCTGACCTTCCGATTGGTAGATGACCTGCTCTGCCACCAATCCACAGCCGCCCCGCTTATCTGAGTAAATGCTTTCCAGTCTGATGTTTGGAAGACCACAGACCGGCAATTGGGCCTACCATTATCCTGACCGATCCTGTCGTCGTGCTGGGAGATTAAAATAATAAATCAATGTCATCCGAGCCCCTCGCTCAAATCAGAGACTGTACAACACATCACTACTGCTGCTGTATAATGACTACTGATGTTTAATCAACTGCATGGAAAAGGTAGCTATTCTACAAGTAAGTTGTTGTGGCAAGCTCACTTATCAAAAATCCCTCATCAGTATTGACCCTTTCTATGGAACGTTTGCTCCAGGTGTCACACTCATGTGGATGATATCAGTGATAGGAATTCACACTCAATCACAATAAAAACTGTGTTTCGCTGCACATATCAATCTGCAGTAGAAACAACCTGAAGCAAAACTGAACATACTGTACATGACAGGTGTTTTGTGAGTGTGCGTCTCGGCCAACTGAAGCCATGAGAATTGCCCTGCTTCGGTGTTTGCGTTAAGAGTGAGAGCAGGTGGCAACGCAAATGCAATTTAATGCCAAACTGAGCACCAAAATTGCACGGCACGTCCTTACCAGTATAATCACAGCCCCAGCTGCCCCGTGCCTCTCCGCCCAATCAAATAACCTGTCATACCAACACAAAGTGATTAGAAGGATTGCCAATGTGTTCTGTCCCCAAGCTTTGATTGGACTGTTAATTGGATGTTATATGAATGATGCAAGTCAGCAGCTGAACGAGAGGGGACTTGACATATTCAGGTTTAATGCCAAGTAGGTTTTCACATACAAGGAATTTGCCGGGGTATTTTGACAAAAGATAAAACTACAAACTACAAAAGTCAAGAATCATAAATATTAAATAGAAACAATTACAATAAAAATATGAAGAACACATAGATATGGGTGGGGCTGGGCTTCAGTTTGTTCTGGCTGCACCAGGTCACCGGATGCTCAGTCGCCCACCCGTAGGCGGACCCATCCCCACCAGAGGTAAGACAAATGGTAACGCCGGAACTCTTATCAAACGTTTGAAATTTGGTTCCTATTGAACAATGTACACTCAAGTTACAATAACTTCCTGTTGCACAACGATAATGTGTAGCCACAACAACAAGTGTTTGATCAAAACTCACAATCTTCACAATGAAGCATCATCAAGGGCAAATGTGAGGTGGATCTGTGTGTGCATGCATATGGTAAATGGACTGTACTTGTGTAGCGCCTTTCTAGCCTTCCCACTACTCAAAGCGCTTTCACACTACATATCACATTCATACTGATGGCAGTACAAAGTAATCTAACCATTCACACACACAACCCTCGGGAGCAATTTGGGGTTCAATATTTTGCTCAAGGACACATAAGACACCCCAGGACACGTTGGCTGGGGAAAGCCGGGATCGAATTGCCGACCTTCGGATTGATAGACGTCCCGCACTTTCACATATCCCAGGTCCAGATAAGATAGGTGGTAATGTCTTAAAACATTGTGCGGTTCAATTAGCACCGGTTTTTACACATATTTTTTAGAGCATGCTAGAGTTCCGGTATTGTACCTGCTCTGTGGAAAACATCTACAATAGTTCCAGTAGCAAAAGTCCCTAGACCTTCAGAATTCAGCGATTTTCGACCAATAGCTCTCACATCTCAAGTGATGAAATGTTTTGAGTTTTTGGTAAAAGAGTATGTTGTATCTGAAACGGCGCATCTCATAGATCCTCTGCAATTTGCCTATCAAGCCTCTAGGGGTGTAGAGGATGCCGTTCTAACTGTACTGCCTCTGCTGTATACACACTTAATTAAAGAAACCAAAGACTCACGCAAACATTTTATTTGTGGATTTCTTTTAGTTGTATTTCACCCAGTACATTAGCAGACTCCCTGGAAAAATTATTCTCATTAGACAGTAGGCTGCTAACATGGGTGATTGACTTCCTCAGTTGTAGAATCCAGCGGGTTAAATTAGGAGGGTCTATTTTGTAATAAATGATTACTTCGGTTGGATCTCCTCAGGGATGTGTCTTGTCGCCTTTATTATTTATTTCAAATAAAAATTTGTGTTCTGGTTCTTTTAAAAAATAGATTTATTATTAAGTGCGCAGATGATACTGCTCTAGTGAGCCTTCCACGCGATGGGGAGGAAGAGCATGGACCTGCCCTGGATTTCTTTCTAAATTGGTGTGGAAAATCAAGTCTCCTCTTAAATGCCTCCAAACCTAAGCAGATGGTCATTGATTTTAGAGGGAGAGAACAGGCTATAACCCATCCTACATTAATAAATGGTGAACAAATATAATTAGTAACACACTACAAATACCTTGGCATAGTTTTGGACCATAAGCTTTAATGGAGTGATAATGTAGGTAAAAAGCTACAGCAGAGGTTGTATTTCTTAAAGAAGTGATTGTCTTTTAATGTCCATAGCAGACTGCTTTTGTCGTGTTATGGGGCTTTTATTGAAAGCCTTATGTCATTCAGTGTGAGCTGCTGGCTACAGTAATGGTTCAGAGGCTCAGAAGAAATCATTACGGAAGGTAGTGACATTATCAAGAAAACTGCTGGGAACCACACTGACAAGTACAGAGAGCACATGCACAGAGAGCGTGCTGAATAAAGCCAACATCATTGTGCATGATTAGAGGCATCCCTTACATTATGTGCATGAAAACCAGGTCCAAACTATCTTTTATCCCCCAAGCAATTAGATTTTTAAATTCACCTTCTAGTGTTGAGCGATGGCCAGCTGGCCTGGTCCTCCGTCTCCTCGCAGTGTTTTTAATGTCGACATCATTTCCCTCTTTGGAATCTGAGATTACAGAGTTTAACTTGTTACGTGAACGTTCCTTATTTCATTGTAGGAGAAAGTGCGTCTCAGCCTCACCTGTCCAACTCTGACCACATGCCCTGTTGTCTTTTGGTTGCCATGGTTTTTTGTGTCTCCTTTGTGCGAATGTCCAGCTTGTGTCCCTGAGCCTGGACTTGGTGATGACCTGTCTCTGCTTTCTGTTTGTGTTTACATTGTTTTAGTTGGGTCTCCTCTGATTGGTGTTTGGAAAGGAAAGCAGTGTTGCTGTGAGGCTGGTCAGAGTGAGTCTGAGGGGGGGCAGTTAGTCTCGGCACCTTTCTGGGTGGTGAATAACTGGAGTTTCTGCTGAATCAACGTGAACGTGATGTGGTCTCGGTACACACTCAAACCTTGTGAACACATCTTTGTATTCCCTCAGGATGTCTGTTTCCTCTTCCCTGTCCACCTCGTAGAGTTTCTTTATTAATCCCATTTGTGTGCAGGAATCTCTTAAAGTAGCTGGGAACTCGTCTCCTATCATCTGGAATTCCACCTCATGCACTTCAGTTTTGTCCTCACGCTTCATCCTTGCCATGCACAATGGCACCACCATGTGGCGGGAATATGTCACCAACTTGGCGCTGGAGCCCAGTAAAGCCGTATCCTTCTGAGCCACTTTTTGAAAGGCTGTAAGCGGTCACATGCTGCAGTCTGCACCAGTATCTACCCTGAATGTGGTCACTTTTATCTGTTTTGTTTCTATGGTGGCTTCTTTTTCAATCTGAGTCGTTTCTTGCTTTCCACCCTTCTTTTCCAATAAACTTTTCACTTTCTCCACTTCTCTCCATTTTCCAAAAGCTTTCCCTCAGTTTCTTTGTTCGGCACATGCGACCAAAGTGTTTTTTTTCGTGGACACAGTTTACCTGTTGCACCATAGGCAGGAGGACACTTGCGAGGCTCCTGTTCGTATCCACATTTACGGCATTCACTTTTATCATTGCCACTGCTGACGTTGGGCTTTTTTGTTAGCTTCATTTTACTTGTTCGCCACCACTTCATTTTCTCCCTGTAAAGCTTCCAGGCGGCTTTGTGTAGCTTTCAGAGGTGTCAAAAGTGTTCCCAATCATTCCTCAGGTAGAAGTACAGATACTAGGGTTTAAAAAGACTTATGTAGAAGTATCAAGTCACACTTTTACTCAAGTAAAAGTACTGGTTTCAAAACTACTTAACAGTGATGCCGGTCTAATCCGACCACTTTTTTCAGTAACGAGTAACCTAACGCGTTACTATTTCCAAACCAGTAATCAGATTAAAGTTACTTATCCAAGTCACTGTGCGTTAATATTTTTTTTCATTTTCCATAATAAAAATATTTTTTTGCTTTCTTCTCGCATCTCGGGAAGTAAAGTCACGCTTTCAGCATGAGCAGAGCGAGTCCCACCAGAGAGCAGGAGGCCCCCCGCCACCCAAACAACAGCAGCTGGACTTCGGTAAAAACAAGTATTTATCTTAAGTGAATTCAACAAAGACTGGCATTATTTTATTTTTTATAAAAAACGTGGATTTGTTCAACTTCAAATGTTTGGAGATACACTGTTGCCATTACTGTTAAAAACGCACTTCCAATAAAGTGAGTGTTGGCAAAACCAGCTGTCCTTGTTCTGTCGAGGCGACGGGGGGGGGGGGGTTGTCAGCAGAGGCTGAATGTAATTAATAAAGTAACTTGTAATCTAACTTAGTTACTTTTAAAATTCCAGTAATCTGTGAAGTAACTAAGTTACTTTTAAAAAGAGTAATCAGTAATTAGATTACTTTTTCAAAGTAACTGTGGCAACAATGCTACTTCAAGTGTAAAAGTAATGTAAGGAACAAAATCTCATTAAGGACAAAAGCTTAGGGGCCACAGGGGCCTATAGTGCACTCCCCCACCTCCCTAAAAACAACATGTTTCTAAAGGCCATAATGACTGTAATGTTATATTAAAATGTTAATGTTGAAACTTGTGGGATGCACCAGGCTACCTGTGTCAGCCACATATATGCCCATTGAAAATGAAACCACATAAGTACATTAAAGAACCAAATATGTGACGGACGTCTTCGTACTCGGCTACAGACGTCGGCTGTAACTTATTACTTTCTCTGAGTAGCGACCAACGCTGGCGGCGTCCCTGCTGGAGTGAGACGGGATCCAGCTGCGATGGATCGTGCCAACCAATAGGGTGTTGGAATGGTGTATGTTTATACTTCTCATCCAACCACAGTCACATTCGCTCTGTCCGGAGGGCGCCATTCATCTGGATAGGCTTTGTCATTTTTACGTTGACAAGCCAGAATGAAAACAAGCCGAAACGAAACAGGAGTTTACGAGGCTGTTTTTAAAATGTAAGGAGTAGAAAGTACAGATAACTGCATGAAAATGTAAGGAGGAGAAGCAAAAAGGCGGCTGACAAAGAATTACTCCAGTAACGTATAGATTACCCAAAATTTCTACTTAAGTAAGGTAACAAAGTATTTGTACGTCGTTACTTGACACCTCTGGGAGCTTTGGGAGCTCTGCAGATGCTCTGAGCAGTCTGGCTCTGACCTGATAGTTACTGACTCCACACAGCATGCGGTCTTTTAACCTCACAGTCCTTTGCTTTATTGGGCTGGTCAGTCACGTTTGCATCGATTGACTCACTCTTTCCTTTTGCCCTATATGATGTTATGTTCCTCCTGGGCTCACAATACTACTGCCGGGAACCTTTGCTTCAGTACATCCAAGTCATCATTATCATCAAGTCCACGGTATTAAATACCTTTGTAGAGGCCCCTCCAGCCACATGTAGAAAAGTTTAAACACTTTCAGTTTTTTTCGGAGATGCCGCTAGCCATGGGTTCTGCATTTCTGTATTTAAGTCTGTGTTTTCTTTTGTTCTTGGTCGGTTCGTCATCATTTCTGTGTTGGTTCTGTTTGCCCTGTATGGATGTGGATTTATGCCTGCCTACAAGCTGTTTATCTGCCTGTAAATCTAGAACTCAGCACTCCACTCATCAGCATCCTGCCACCTCTGTCTGCGTTTGGGTCCTTTTCCCTGTTATCTCTTTGCCAACACACCTGACAGCAACAATACATTCCAAAAATCCAGAACGGATCGTAGAATGAATAGGAAGGCCACGATGTCTTAAAAAATGTCCATAACAGGATCGATTACCACAACAAGATAAAGACACACGAAACATAACGGCTTTAGCGTTCATAAAAGATGATTTAAACAATAATGAATACATGTTTTAAGTAAAAGCAAACAGAGCCTCAAACAATATAATGACTAAACTGGTGGGGGAATCATGTACTAATTCAACTCATACGTTTTGAGCGAAAGACTACAGGCATATATAAATGACTTGGTTACCTGCCAACAAACAAGAGAAGATTAATACACGTTAAAAAAGAGGCATAAATCAAGTGTTTCATTAGACCATAATGTTCCCAAATAAAGAAGGCTTCCATTTTAGCAAACTGCATTTTTCCCCTCGGGCTGGGAATAACCCTCGCCATACCCATGAACCATAAGAGAGACACTGCTGCATTTTCTGTGCAATGTCTTCCTCTGGCATAATCACTGTTTCCATTCCTAATAGCTGCCTTAGACTCAGCCAGAAGAGAACAGAAGTGTTTACATTAAAACGGCTTTAAGACTAAAAAATGACTAAAAAGACATTATGAAAATGAATCCATGCAGCTTTACATTGTACCTGTATTTTAAGGTAGGTAGGTGGTGCAACAGTTATTTATTTCCTCTTGGAAAGGAAGAAACAATGTGGGAGCAACTTTACGTATTTTGACTGGCTAAAAATACCTCACTATTATATATATATAGGGCTATATTCATACTTATATGTTAATGACATTTAGTATAGCCTCTATGGACCATGTAGTTTTTGGACCTGGGATGATCTGCAGGCCAACTTCAGACCTTGATCTCTTTTAAATGAGTTTAAACTTAGAATAAGAGCTGCGCTACCTGCTTCCTGCAGCAACTTCCCTTATATAACCAACTAACTCATGACTAAATATTGCTGCATTGTTAATGCACCGCCTTGTCATGGATTTTTTTTTGTCTTCGTATTGTTGCTGTTGTGGTTCCCCCTCAGTGCTGGATGCTGCTATTCAACCCTGTATGGGCTAGGTCTTCGTCTCACTGGGACTTCCTGGTTAAATGAATGTTATATAGGCTCTACATGTAGGGTTACCTCTTCAGTAGGCCTGTATACAGTACAGTGTGGACCCTATAGGCCTGCATACTATAGAACTGCATTCTCCCAGAGAAACTGTGGAGGCTACACTCTTACTGGACTTGAGGGGGTTTGTGGGTGTGCATCACGTCATACTGTTTGATTATTGGCTGTATAAGTGAGGTCCCTGTGCCCACAGAGAACACCACACAGAGACCTATCTGGCAGCCAGGTGTGCCAGTTGTGTGATATCAGGTGCAGTGACTTGTTATGTAAGAAGGATGCTGCGCTAACGTGCTGGACCGCCAGGCTTGGGCTCATAAACGCTGCTTTGCGTTTAGCTGTCGGCTGCTCTCGCTTGCCTCTCGTGCCTCATCGGTATTCCTAGGCGATCCTCTGCGCGCGCCCGCAGCCCAGCATCAGCATCAGCATCAGCAGCGGCGGCGGCACGCGCATCTCAGGAGAGAGAGGAGAGGGCATCCGCAGAGCTCGAGACGCTTCTGAGCCCGGAACGACGCCATGAGCTCGCGCCGCGTGTGACGGAGGGGGTGTTCTGGTAGGAACCGCTACCGTAGGCTGCTGTGGAGCCCGAACCCGACCGAACCCGACCATGAAGCTGCTGTTTGTGGTGACACTTCTATGGCGCGAGGCGTTGTGCGGATCTCCGAGCGTCCAGATCGGTAGGGCTTTCATGTGCTCATCTCGAACCCTGTCGTCCATCGGCCTGTCTGAATGCTTCTCACTGTGCCTCTCCCATCCTCCCATCCTCCCCCCTCTGTGCCCGCGCGGCCTCCCGGCTGCTGCAGTGTTCTAATTCTGTCAACATGTTCCGCTTTCATATTCCTGTGTGTGCTGTACATGCGCGTGCATCTTACTAGCAGTGCAGTGTGTGTGCGCGTGCCTGCGTTCGCGCGCTTGTCTTTAAGGTGTGCGCTGGCACACTAAAGGCATGTAAACCCAATATAATTCAAATCCAGCTCTAAGAAGGTCTCTGCCGCTCCAGTGTGTTGGATGTTCAGCCACATGCCACCAGGCCTACAGTTACCATTGGGACTATGTTATTCTGTTGTCAGATCACAATGATTTCATAGCACCTTTTCCATCATTTCACATTGCAGGGGTTGACAAATGTACATGCCATTTCAAGGATTTCTTTTATTGTCAGCAGTTTCTCATGGGAAGACCCAATCCATCAATGCCCACTATCGAGTACTGTGTGTGTCTCCATTGGTGTCCAGAAACCAGACTAGAGTCTGGCCATGCTGAGGCTGCAGAGGATGACTATGTCGGCCAGCAGTATTAACTCGTGTAAACACTGGAAACCAGTTTGAGGACAAACTTTAACAGTTACTGATGATTATTATTAGGATTTATTAATCCCCTGAGCTATCACACCGATGGTAATGTTTATCTAAAGTTCCGTTTCTTAAGTTAAAGCATCACACCCCCACACCACAGAGGGGATCTGATGTTTAGAGTTGTGGCCGCAGAGTGTAACCCCGGCAGGCGTTGGAGGGGAGAGGAGCGGCGCTCTGTGGGCGCTCGGTCCCGGACGAACCTCCATGTTCCGGTTTAGCTGTGCGACGCCCGCTCGATGACGTCCGGTGGGGATGGCGACGCGGCGGGAGCGTCTGCCAGCTGTTGGCTGACTTTAGAGTTGGATATGGTCCCCGTTAGGACTCCGGTCCTGCAGCCGAGAGCAGCAGGCTTCTGGAGCCAGGCAGCAACAGTTTGTTGAAGAGTTCAGTCCTCTTTCTCCTTCTCAAAGTCCAAGGTTTCCTTCTTTGTCTTGTTAGATCTCAGAAGTGGCACAAGTTCCTTTTAGCAGGCTCCTTTCTTTCAGAGTTGTTGGATATTTGGCCTTTTTCCAACATGTTCCGTTCCTCTGCGGGTCGCCTGGCCAGCGAACAGGACATGAAAGCAAGAGAGTGAGGACGAGAAGTTCCTCTTGTCTTAAAGTCTTCTGTCTGTTTGTGTTCAAGGGGCCTTATCCTAATTCTTGCTAATGAATGCATAGTTTTAAGTTTAATTCTCCCATGTTACAGCTTTGTCTTATCAGTTGTTGGAAGGCACCGTACACGTGTATGAATAAAACGGGGTATTATCCACTTTTTAATAACAGTTAACAGTGTCAAATGTCATACATGGTAATATATGTCACAGAATGTGCTATTATGGTGACACACCTTATATAGGTGTTATTGTTACTCATTATATTGATCATAAAAATCACCAACAATGGGCAGCATCACATTTAGTGTCACTATTCTTTACTGCAGGGACCGTGCTGACTCACAGTATGTGTGACAGAGATGAATCCGGAATGTTGCGTTATGCTTCCATAGGCCTTATTTATTTGGGAGAAGAACGTATGTCTTGACATGAAGTACTTGTGCAGTGTTATGTTGCATCATGCAGTGCTTGTCCTGAGTAAATGTGACGTTTGTTACCTCAATAAATTTAAGGTCATTCATTCGTCTTTTATGTTTTATGTTCTATTATACTAATATTAAAAGCACACTCTTTTTAAAACTCAAATAACAGTAAAGGGTAAAAAAAAAAAACGGAATTTGGGAGAAAATAAAACGGGTTTTATAGGGCCCTAGAATGTGAAAGGCGGGCTCAGAAACGTCGCTTTGCAGAGTGTTCACTACAGTGTCGAGGCTAGCATTACTAGCTAGCCAGTCCAACAACCCTCGTAAGTTCAAATAAGATGTGTAACGTTAATGTTAACGCATTAAATATGACAAGGCAATCTTTTTTAGGATACTAGGGGTGTAACGCTGACTGTACACAAGTGTTCACGGTTCGGTATGTTTTCATTACAGCATGGAAAACTAAAAAATTGCAGAAAATTCAAATATTTGTCATTTCCTTTAAAAATGGAAACAGTGAACATGTGGCCACCATTCCTACTGTAAAGGACAATTGCACGTCTTGATTGAAAAAAACTAAAATTGGAATTCAGAATTTATCTGCCTGGGTGGAATGCCCAAGAAGAGCCTATGTATGGGAAATGCTGCTATGACTCCAGATCACTAATGTTTAATCCAATCAACACTGCTGTTTTTACGTCCTTTGGGATACTTCCTATGAAATCTAAATTACAATGATTTTCTATATCAATTTTATATCGACCACCAGGGCCTTATTTCTACCTTTGTGACGTATCGACACGAATGGATGGTCTTTTAATCAAGGGGGATTTTAATATTCATGGTAATGACAAATCCAAGCCACTCAGTAAAGCTTTCTTAGGGTGCTTTCACACCTGCCTCATTTAGTTCGGTTGAATGGTACTAGAGTTGGTTTTCCCCTTTGGTGCGGTTCGTTTGGTCAGGTGTGAAACCAGAAATCGTACTCGGCTGCGCACCAAAAGCGGACCAAACAAGCATATGGAGGCGTCCTTGAAGAGGTGGTCTTGGTACGCTTTCAAACGAACTCTGGAGCGGTTCGTTTGTTGTGAGAACGCGAACCGACCTCGAACCGACCCAACTGCAAAAAATACTGATCATTTTTGGACTAAACCAGCTGCCGCAGTCATATTTTCGGGAGATGAGCGTGTCAGAGTTAAGAAGAATTAATGCAAGCCTCCGCTTGAAGTGAGGAGCGATGCGCGCTCGCCGTTTGCATCAGAACGTTGTTTTCAAGCCGCATCCGCACTTCATTATAGAAATGTATTGTTTGCATGTTGTGGTGGATACAACCAATGTAATAGATTATGACCAGGGACAAAACCAGCCCGCAGGCAGCTCTCCATAGTTGTGCTGTCTCCTTGTTGTTTGCTGGTTTTTCCTCTTCTGATTTCCGTGCACCTAAATTCTGACCAATCGAAAAGCAGTTTAGGAAATACGCCATGGTCAATGAGTGATGTAGATGTTGTCATGTGACTGCTCTTTGGTTCGTTTCAACTGGTTCGGACCAAAGCAATCAGTGTGGTGGGAAAAGGAACCAAAAAAGCTGGAAAATGCTAGAATGTATAATTGTTTGCCCTCGGTTCGGACCAAATGAACCGAACTAGAGTTGCGAAAGGACCCTAAGATCTCTACTGGTTTTCTTCAACTTGTCGACGTACCTACTCACAGGTATGATCACATGCTTCACCTAGTCTTGACATGTGGTCTCTCGTTGTCAGACCTATAGCTATCTCACTGCAGCTACCTGTCCTTTCAGAGAGTACTACTACTTCTTTACTTTTAAGGTCACACTGTGTAGACATTATATGAGCCACTCTGGAACTTACAGTATCCGACATACTGACTACCACACATATGCTTCCTGAGAAACTTTAGTCTGCTGTAACCACCATAGATGAGCCCTACTTCCTCAACAAGTTCACTGACAATTTCAATCGTGTACTGCTGGACGCGCTGGAATCATTCGGCCCCTGTCCACTAGAAAAAGTAGACCAAAACCATCCCCCTGGTACAGCTGAGACACTCTGTCCCTTAAACAAAAACGCTAAAAACTTGAACACAAATGGCGAACAACCAGAAAGAAACTTTTTCGGCTTGCAGGGTCAAATATCCTGCTCGAATAAAAACGTGCTTTTCGTGTATGTGTTGAATATTCTCTCTGTTATGCTTTGTATTTAGTTCATCTCACTTCTATACGTTTTGGTGTTTTGCTAATGTTGCTCATTGCTGTTTTTTTATTATATTTACAGCTTGCTGACGCATGCTTTGTGATAATACTGTTACCAGTTAAAATGACAAACGCCACCAGCGGCAGCTCTAAACCTGTCACTAATTAACATTCATTCCGAGACGACTTGTTGACGTAATGACGTCCTACCTTTACGCACAGCAGCAACTAGCAAGTGACATAGCTACCTGCTCCACGTTGGAGGAGTTGGTTCCAAAAAGGGGAGCGACCACAGCGGTGTGGAAGTGGTTTGGTTACAAAAGATCCAGCAGTGTTTCCCACACAGACTTGACTTGTCGGGCCATCCAGGTATGTTAATGGCACCATACACGACCGATTAACTAGTGGACAATCTCCCCTCCCATGCTGTCTACTGACAGTCGCACATGCTCTGCAGAGAAACACAGAGAGTCTCCTACTGATGCAGCTGATTTCAGCCTGTAAGTGCACCGGTTGGTGCCGATGGCATTCGTTGGTTTCCATCGTTTCAGTGGGCGACGTCCTTAACACCAAGCCTCCTCCACACGTGGCTGTGTGTGCGCACTGTGCAGTAAGAGACAGCGGTGAAGGTGTGTGTGTGTGTGTGTGTGTGGGTGGGGGGGGCAGGGTGAGCAGAAGTCGTTTGTGAGTAAACACTAAAATAAGGTGGGGAATTAAGTAGAATTAATATGGTGAAATAACTTCCTAGAAATAAGGTAAAGAATATATATAAATATATATTTGTCTATTGAAACTTTTTTAGTTCAGGGGATATATACAGTTTCCAGGGTAACATGGCCTAGGAGTAGTGATGTGGCATCTGTCTGACTGTCGGGCTTTATTGGCATGAATGTGTTCAGATACAATATTGCCAAAGCAGTGTATGAATACTGACATTCATTTCCAATATATTCAGAGCACTGTTACAGAAGGGTGAAAGTGAAGAAAAAATAAAAATACTATATAACCTGCAACAGCAGATTTAACACAAATGGCATTATTATTTATATATATATATATATA
>CM022472.1:31004883-31103547 GCA_011952105.1 Coreoperca whiteheadi | reverse complement strand
TATATATATATTAAATATATTATTATATATATATATATTATTATTATTGTTGTTTTTAAACATTAGCCATTGTTTGCAACAGAACATAAATGTCGTTTTAATAATAAGTCTATTTTAAGGAAAATAAACATAAAATAAGGTTATGGTGATTAGTAACAAATAAAAAAAAAATAGATTACATTTCATTAGTTAAATAAAGTCAATAAAAGAAATCTGGGGCCTGCCGTAGGCCAGGTGCGAGAACACAACTTTTATTTCCCCGGGGACAGTTTGTAATAGTTTATAATTTGAGGAGTTATCAAAGAATAACAAAGAAGTCTTCCCAGACAAAAATAAAAATGTTGGGCACTGTGAGAAAGAGTGCAGCTCAGTCTCTACAGCATTTCCTCCACACTGTTGGCACAGACAGTCACTCCTCTTTTGGCTGCCATGTTTCCTATCTTTTATCATACTGTCTGTTTCTCTTTCTCTCCCTCTGCATGTGTACTGATAACACAGTGCAGCAGATTCTACAACAGCATTTCCCAAACATTTCCCTAACATTTTCCTCTGCTGCAGTGTCAGCTGGTTTTCATTCGCTCCTCCCATATTATGCACCTCCAAACAGGAACGCCTTAACATACATCTTCTTCTTTTCCTCTTTTCCTTAACATACATACAGCGGGGACAACAAGTATTTGAAACATCAGCATTTTTATCAGTAAGGGGATTTCTAAGTGGGCTATTGACACAAAATTTCCACCACTAGTAGCCATCAAGCCAAGTATTGAATCCATACACAGGCTCCACAGGCCAGGTGATATCAAGCCTAGCCACCGCTCGGGAAACCACCTCCAGCAGCTCCTCATACTGGGCTGACAAGCCACCCACATCACCGCCTTCCGCTCCTAGGACATCCAGCTCCTCGGAACTAGAGTCTCTCTGAGCATTCCCCACATCCAAGGCGGATGAAGCCGCGGACTCCGCGTGGGCTTCCGGATCCCGAATGTGGGATTGGAGCTAGCGGACAAAGGCTGAGAAGAGGCCGACACCATCTCGCCCTCGTCCGCTAGGTCCATCTGCGATCCCCATGAGTGCAGACGCCTCAGTTGCCTCAGCAGCCACGGGCCCCTTACCTCGTGGAGGGCAGAGCTGGCCGCTCTCCTCGAAGAGCGCCAGCCAAGAGCGAAGCATCCTGACCGGGAGACGCACACAATGCACACATCTAGCGCATGCTCTCTTCTCGAACAGCTAACACACATGTCGTGTTTATCTGCGTTGGGAATATAGCGTGGGCAGGAAAACACGCACTACCGAAAACACTTCAGACTCGCCATTTCAGAGACCCAGAGTACTTGCTGAAGATCAGAAGACTGACGATAACAGTGAAGCCGGCTCCCTTTGTATCCTCCGGTTTTGCCGGCGTGCGTCACGTGTTGACGTTAAGACCAGTCAAGATTGGACTAAGTTGTACAGAGATTCAGAGGCGGTGACGCTGAGGGAGTTCCCATAGCGTCAGCTGACGCAGCGTAGAGTTCCCTTGAAGGGGAACTTGGGTTACACACAAATGCTGATTAATGTTAGCTGGGTTACTGATTGCTTATATAGCTAATTCACATTCATTCAGACTTGGGTTACAAAGCAAGGATATCACAGTTCCTTCACTTAGGAATGTACTTTCAACTTTTATGATAGGTGTCTGTCAAACCTTGTCTCATATCAGGGCTGAGAGAAGAAAGAGTGTGTTTGTTTGCATGTGTGCGTGACGTGTGTGTGAGACAGATAAGGTAGGAGAAGATGCTGTTGTTAGTCTGTCCTCCTTTAGTTAAACTCATCCAGAGTGTCAGTTTATTGTCTTAAACTTTTGCTGTTGCTCCTTTGCTATGACAAGACATGTCTTTCCTCCGGATGGAAAGGTCTGGTCTTGTCTGGCAAGAATCCAAATTGACACGTTCACTGTTTGAGAGAGGGGAAGAAGTCAGTGTGCAGATCCAGATGTCTGAGCAGAGTTTATTTAAACCTACCCTCGTGGAATTCCAGTGGGTCATAAATAATGTTGCTGTGTGTTGGTGAATGTGGGGAGACGGTCACCCCCCTGTTCTTAATACAGGACCCAAGCTATCGGCTATTCACTGTAAAGTTGTTTCCGCTTACATAACTTCCGAAATTCTGTCTGTAAAGTATCTATAATCAAAACAGCTTTAAAACATCTCATCTTTGAGAGACATTGTAGACAACATTCCCAGATGATTGAAATTGGTTTGATATGTTGTTTATTCACTTTCTTTAAGTTGTATTTATTTATTTACTTCTCTTAATGTCTGCATTAGGTATGTTTATATGTTGTATAGATGAATTTCTGCTTGTGTTTTGTGTTTATTTTATAACATTTTTTCTCAAATACACCCTGTATTTTTATTTGTATTGTTTTATAGTGTATTTTTTAATATTATGTTTTTCATAAAATTTTAAATAACCCTCTCAAGTACAATTTTCACACCGATTGGACAGCCATGCCCACCACAGAGACACACACAGAGAGACAGGGGAAAACAGGAAAAAGGGGAAACACAAGGGAAATAACTGAGATAAGGGCCGAAGCCGGAACAGATACAACTTCATGGTCATTTTAGATAAGGGGCGGCTGTGGCTTGGTGGCAGAGTGGTTGTCCACCAATCGGAAGGTCGGCCTTTTGATCCCGGCTTCCCCCAGCCATGTGTCGAAGTATCCTTGAGCAAGATACTGAACCCTGAATTTCTCCCGAAGCTGCGCCTTCAGCGTGTGAATCAGAAATACTTTTTAAATCCCTGAGGGGAAACTCTTTGTAACAGCAGCTCACTATCATGTCAGTGCACACAAGTATGTATAAGTGTTAAATAAGTGTAATTTACAAGTGGGTTAACCGGTTGAGGTTATTATTAAATTTAAAACAGGGTGTATTGCACAGTAGTTGAAGCACCGAATATTCCTAAATGATGTCCAGTATTGCAGAGATGTTCATGATCGGTGTCCAGTTTAGTGACTTATGGTCATATCGACTAACACTTAGAGGGAGAAGTTATAGAGTTTGATGGCCACAGGCAGGAG
Organism: Coreoperca whiteheadi; assembly: GCA_011952105.1. Classification (NCBI taxonomy): domain Eukaryota; kingdom Metazoa; phylum Chordata; class Actinopteri; order Centrarchiformes; family Sinipercidae; genus Coreoperca; species Coreoperca whiteheadi. The sequence goes on along the minus strand of CM022472.1, from coordinate 31,100,480 downwards.
TGACTTCCTGTGGCGCTCTGTGGTGCATTTTGGGAGGATGAGTCTTCCGCTGAAGGTACTCCTTTGCTTGACCAGCACGTCATGGAGTGGGTGGGAGACACTGTCCAGGGTGGCATGTAGTTTGGCCAGCATCCTTCTCTCTGACACCACCGACAGAGAGTCCAGCTCCACCCCAACAATGTCACTGGCTCAGCTGATCAGTTTATTGAGTCTGTTAGCGTCCGCTACCCTCAACCTGCTGCCCCAGCATGCAACAGCATACAGGATAGCACTGGCCACCACAGACTCGTAAAACATCCTCAGCATTGTCTGGCAGATGTTGAAGGACCTCAGCCTCCTCAGAAAATAGAGGCGGCTGTGGCCCTTCCTGTACAGAGCTTGAGTGTTCTTAGCCCAGTCCAGTTTATTGTCTATGTGGACTCCCAGATACTTGTAATCCTCAACGATGTCCATGCTGACCCCCTGGATGGAAACCAGTCACTGGTGCCTTCGTAGGTCTACAACCAACTCCTTGGACTTTGTCGCATTGAGCTGCAGATGGTTCTGCTCGCACCATGAGACAAAGTTACCAACCACAGCCCTGTACTCAGTCTCATCACCACCACTGATGCATCCCACCACAGCAGAGTCATCAGAAAACTTCTGAAGGTGGCAGGACTCTGTGTGGTGGCTGTAGTCTGTGGTGTAGATGGTGAAGAGGAAGGGAGAGAGGATAGTCCCTTGAGGGGCCCCAGTGTTGCTGACCACAGTGTCCGAAACACAGTGCTGCAGACGCACATACTGTGGTCTGCAAGTCAGGTAGTCAACAATCCAGGACACGAGGGGGACATCCACCTGCATCGCTGCCAGCTTCTCACCCAGCAGATGGTGTTGAAGGCACTGGAGAAATCACAAAACATGATCCTCACCGTGCTTGCCAGCTTGTCCAGGTGGGTGTGAATGCGGTTGAGCAGGAAGATGATGGCGTCCTCAACTCCCAGCCGGGGCTGGTAGGCGAACTGAAGGGAGTCCAGGAGGGGTCTGACCATGGGCCTCAGCTGTTCCAGCACCAGTCTTTCCAGGGTCTTCATTATTTTGGAGGTCAGTGCCTGTAGTCCTTGGAGCCACTGGGACGTGGCGTTTTTCGGGCCAGGAACGAGGCAAGATGTCTTCCACAGAACAGGCACAGGCTTTTAGCACCCCAGGGCTAACTCCATCGGGGCGGGCAGCCTTGTTTGAGTGCTGTCCTCTCACCTGGTCAGCAGTCAGGCACACAGCAGAGGTTACAGGCGGGTGGGGGGGCATCAATGTCAATGTGAAGAGGGCCGTTAGCCTGAGAGCCAGTTGACGGGGGAGCAGAACTCTCCCAGGGTGATGAGGGAGGGGGGAGCATTTGACTCACAAGGGTCTGAGGGGGGGCAGCATCTGAGTTAGAGGGGGGATGAGCAGGAGCCAGTGTGTCGAATCTGTTAAAGAACAGTTTAAGTTTGTTGGCCCTGTCCAAGCTGCCTTCAGCTCCTCTGCTGCCAGTCGGTCTGAAGCCAGTGATGCTCTTCATGCCGCTCCAGACCTCTCTCATGTTGTTCTGCTGGAGTTTCCACTCCAGCTTCCTCCTGTACTTCTCCTTGGCCTCCCTGATCTTTACCTTCAGGTCAGCCTGGATGGCCCTCACCTGCTCCCTAGAATTAACATCTGTAAAGGCCCTCCTCTTGGCATTCAGGATGTCTTTGATGTCCTTTGTTACCCACGGTTTATTGTTAGGATAACAATGAACTCCGTCTGACTCCGGGCTAACGTCGTTAGCTCGTCCATCTTATTCGCCAGTGATCTCACGTTGCCCATAACGAGAGAAGGCAGACATGGCTTAAATCTCTTGTTCTTAAGTCTCTTTTGTCTGCACCCCTCTCTCTTTCCTCGCCGCTTCGTTCCACCTCTGCATCCTCGGTGTGTCCTCCTCCAGATCTCCGTGGGGATATCGGTTGTCCTGGGTGCCATGCCGCTCGGCTTCTGCGTGATCAACTGTTCCCTGGTGTAAACAATGCGGCCAAACAGCTGTTCAGCAGCGGTGCCCTGACCAAGTAGCAGGAGAAGTTCCACGGCGAAAAAAAGTACTAAAATACTTTCTACCCTCATTTTCTCAAAGAGTCTAGTTTAAGTTATACTTACACCTAAGTTAATCAAGTTAGGAAGGAAAAGGAAAGCTAAAAGTTAGAAAAAGTAAGATGACGAGACGGAGCTAAGAAACAGGCAGCCTGCACCGTGGTGCATGCGCACTATATATGAATAGGATGAATGCGATGTAGTGTAAAAGCGCTTTGAGTAGTTGGAAAGACTAGAAAGGCGCTATACAAGTACAGTCCATTTACCATTATTGAGTCTGCAGTTTGTGGTGCTGTTGAGTTGTATTGTGTAATATTAAGGTGTTTCGTGTTAGGCTTTGTCCGCCCCATTTTTATCAATGAGGTTTGGGCTGATGTGTTAGACTGCATTAGTTTTAACCCTACGCTTCTTCGCACCAACACTTAATATTTGCCTTCTGTACATCTCACGGAGGGAGAACCCAGCGTGGTTTAGTGCCAAGAGGAGGATGAGGGACTGAAACGCCCCCAGTGAGACGGTCTGATGCTGTGGAGACAACTGCCCGACATTCTTCGCCAATGCTGTTCAAGTAGCTGTGGGACTGTGGATGGAGTCAGTATCTTTGGGCAGCTAGTGCAGTGAACCTTGCAGGCCTGTGATAGTACTTCAACCAGAAAGAGGCAAAGGAGCACACTTAGATTTCATTTTCAGCTAGTTTGTTGTTATAATTATTTCTCCAGCTGGTGAACAAGATGTTAGTCGCTTGATTCCAGTCATACATTTTAAACATGCTTAAAGTGACTTGAATAAGAATAGTGGCAAGTGGATAAGAGGAAAAATGATAAGAATCCTTAAACTTTATGATTTTATCTCCGAACCGTCAACACTGGAACAGAGTTGGTCTAATATGATCTCAAATTGTCCCAACTAAAGGGAAGTTTCTCCTGCTCACCCCATTCATTTTTCTGCAGCCCTTAACTCTAAAGAGATTGAGAGCAGTCCATGAAAGGAGCCCACGTGATGTCCTGACTAAGTTAATGGCCGACTATTAATAGTGGCCTTGTTTTAATGACAGAAGCTCAGAAGCTAATAATTCTGCCTCACTGCGAGCAGCCATACTTGCCTTATATGGCCTCAGCCTCCCTGCTCAGGGCCAAAGATCGTGTGTGTGGAAATATGACCTCATTCTGCCAGCTCCACCACAAGTGATGCAGCTGAGCTGAGGTAGAATTTTTTTAATTGATTTTGATTTTTTTCTTCCTCTGCAACGCACGTTGGTTTACAATTTAGTGTTTTTTTTCAATAATTATCAGGTTTCCCATGTGCCCACGTGCTGGTATGCTCTCACTGATCAGAATCGGTCAATATTCACTATAGATGTCTCAGTCAGGAATTCTTACCTTTAAATGAAAAAAAAAAAATCTAAAATAAATAAACATCTTTGAAATAGTGTTTTCACTGGCTGATCCATTATGGCTGACTGTCAGATTGAGACAGCTCCACACAAAGTCCAGATGCTGCTGCTGAGACGCAGTGGGACTGTGGATGCAGTCAGTCGGTCAAGCAGTCAGGTTGTATCAGCTAGTGCAAAGTGAACCCTGCAGGCTTGTGATAGTGTACTCCAACCTGACAGAGCTATATATATATATATACACACACTTCCCTAGCAATGTGTTTTCAAGTCCCTGTACCTCATTAAAATGATATATTCAATGGGAAAACCGTTTACTGTGATGAGTTGAGTCTAGCCTCTAATATTTGAGTCTGTATGTGTGAATGTGGGGTTAAAATCTTATGAGGATTTTGTACTAGTTTCTTCCTTGCATTTCCACTGTATTTTACACACTGGGATGTTTCTGATATATGCCACTAAAACAGCAAAAGTTTGACCAGCTATGTTATTTCTATGTATAACAGACAGAAAAAGAAGAAGTGGTGCTGATATTGGTATTACTTTTCTTACAAACAGCCCTGGGGGGCTCCAGTGTTGAGTACTAGAGTGGAGGAGGTGTGACTGCATATCCGAACTGTCTGGGGTCTGTTTGTGTGGAAGTTGAATATCTAATTGCAGAGTGTGGTACTCAAGCCCAGAGTGCTAAGTTTTCCAATCAGTTTCATTGGGGAGATTGTGCTGAATGCTGAGCGGAAATCAGCAAACAGCATTCTGATGTAGGTGTTGTTATTCTCAAGGTGTGTGAACACTAAGTGGAGGGCAGTGAAGACGGCATCCCCTGTGGATCTGTTGGTTCTGAAAGCACACTGGTGAGGGTCCAGGCTGGCTGGGATGTTTAGCTCCTGCCATCAGTGTATGAATGTGTGTGTCTGGTAAATGTGATATGTAGTGTGGAAGCGCTTTGAGTAGTTGGACGACTAGAAAGGCGCTATACAAGTACAGTCCATTTACATTTACATTAAGCTACTATGTGCAATATAGATACAGTATATATATTTTAAGTACAAAAAACAATAACAGTAACATTTATTAACATTGAGACAATAAGTGTAAATGGTGCTGAAATAAATCTTATTAATGTAAAAGGTAGCTTTATATACATGAGGTAGGTGGGTATGACAGTATATACAGTAAGTACAGCGTGCGTAGGTTTAAAAAGTGTTCATTTTTACATAAACAATGAGATAGATGTACAGGTACAGTGGATGTTAGTGTCACAGGGTTATTGGACAGGCATCGTTCCTGACACTGTGGAACTGAGGTTGTAGGCACATGGTGGCCGTCTTGAAACAGCAATCTCCACAGTGATATGTTAAAAATGTCAGTAGTAACATCAACTAGCTGGTTGGCACATGTTCTTAGTACATGTCTAGTCTTCCGACCACTCAAAGTGCTTTCACACTACATATCACATTCACCCCATTCACACACATTCATACTGATGGCAGGAGCTGACTGCCCATCAGTGCAAGTAATCTAACCAATCACACACACTCACAGCCCTTGGGAGCAATTTGGGGTTCAGTATCTTGCTCAAGGACACTTCGACACGTGGGCTGGGGGAAGCCGAGATCGTACCGCCGACCTTCCGGTTGGTGACAACCCGCTCTGCCACAAAGCCACAGCCGCCCCTTTACTCATATTCACTCAGCAGGATTCTTCTCACATCTGCTGTGGATGCTGACAGTGGCCGGTCGTCTGGAGGCGGAGTAGACTTTACAGCGGACTCTTTGCTGGAGAGATCAAAACGAGCAAAAAATGTCTTTAGCTCATCGCCTGTTACATATCTTTGGTGTTGTTGGTGTTAATAATAATAATACATTTTATTTAATGGTTCCTTTCATGGCACTCAAGGTGACCTTACATTATATAAGATCAGTATAAAAAACATCCAACGAACAATAATAGACCAGAAAACATCAGTGCAATCAACAGTAAGACATGCAATAAAGCAACAGAGCATAGCTCAGCAACGAGTTACCATCGATATAGCAGAATAAGATGAGATACAGGAGAAGCTGTTAAAGTGAGTAAGCTAGTTTAAAAACATGGGTAGTAAGAGTACTTTTGAATTCTTTAATGGAGTCCAGTTTGTGGATGTGAGGGGCAAGGGAGGAGTTCCAAAGTTTGGATGCAGCATAGGAGTTGTGCTCAGGTTGATGGCTGATGAAGACCACAGGGAGTGAGAGGGAGTGTAAGTCTAAGTCTGAAGGATGTCTGTGAGATAAGCAGGGGATAGATTATGAAGAGCTTTAAATGTTAATAATAAGATTTTGAAGTTAAACTGTTGGGACACAGGGAGCCAGTGTAACTGAATCAGCAGGGAAGTGACATGTTCTGTGGACTTTGAGCATGTAGAAATCCGTGGTGCAGAGTTCTGGATGAGCTGAAGTCGGTGAATAAGTTTGTTGGGGATGACTGCCAGCATTGAATTGCAGTAGTGAATGTGTGATGTAACCAAAGCATTGACTAGGACTTCCATAGTTTTGGGTTAAAGCTAGGCCTAGTCTGCAGATGTTTTGCAAATGGAAAAGGCAATCCAGTAGACCCTGATTATATGACGGGAGAAAGAACGGGGACTGTCAAGGATAACACCAAGGATCTTAACCTGTGTGGAGACAGGTATGGTGGCTTCAGCAATGAGGAGTTGACAAATAGTGGTAGTATTAGTCTTTTACCTTTTTTCCACCGAGGCGGAGCTGGTGCTAGTTTGGAGCCAGAGCCAAGTTTTAAATCGGGTCTTTCTGTTTCCACAGCCGAAGCACCAGCTCGGAGCCAGGAAAAGTGGTTCTTAACTAGCACCAACTCGTTGCTGGGCTAGAAGTAAGCACCGCTTACTGCGGCGGCTGGGGGCGGGGTTACCGTGACCGAAAAGATGAACGGTTTTCACTTCTGCTGCATACACCAAGGATTAATACATTTTTATTTAAAGGCAATTTGATCGTTTATCAGCAGAGTTGATGCTAGGAGGGTAGCAACATGCTGAGGCTAAAGTTGACATGTTATTGTTAAAAATAAATGTTATGTACGTTCCGTTACTCTCGCTCGTAATCTCCGTCTGTACAAACTACAGCGAACATCAATAGCAACGCAACGTCCGCGATGTTTGTCGGTGTTTGTGTTCGGCGCTGCCGCGCTAGCGTTACCGGGAAAGATGTGACGTATACGGTCATGTGAGTCCTAGCTCTGTGCTGGCTCCGTAGCCAGTGGAAACACAAACGGGTTCTTAGAAGGCTCGTCAGTCGAACCAACTCCAAACTGGCTCTAGCACTGGCTCTGAACCAGCACCTGGTTCATTTTGGTGGAAAAGGGGTATTTGAGAGTGTAGATTTAGAACCAATGAGGAGTAGATCAGTTTTTACTCATTTTGAATTTTAGCTAGTTGTTTGTCATCCATGTATGTAAATCCAGTAGATAAGCAGTGAGGGTACAGGTGGTGAGATAAGTGGGCTTATTGGACACAAAGCTGTGTCTTTTCAGCATAACAGTGAAACTGGATACCATAATGATTAATAATAACGTTTCTGTGCCGAGATTGGAATTGTTCAAAGAGATTATCGTTATCGAGGTGGATCTGGAGTTGGGATGCAACTGCCCTCTCAAGAACTTTGTAGATGAATGGTAAATTGGAAATAGGCTGTTAGTTGGTCATTGGTCTGATTATGGCAACTTTCAGCGCAGGGGGAACTGTACCAGTGGGCAGAGATGAGTTGATAATAATGAATAAGGGCAAGCTGTGTATATATATACACTCAATATACACTCCTCTCCTCATGTGTCTTAGTGTATATAGTCTGTGTGCTTCCCTTGTTTCTTTGTCAGTTCATCTTTGTCTTCACATCAGGGTGTTTTAGGTTCATTCTGTTTCACTTGACCTCACCTGGATTTTGGATTGTGGACTTTGTCTATACCTTGTCAGATTTGTTTGCTCTCACACCACATGTAAAGCTTTCCAGCCCATTCTAGTGTTTTTGGGACTGTCTGCCTATTTCTATTGGGACTTTGGACTTGACTCTGCCATTTTGGATTTGGTTTCTTGCCGGTTCCCTTTTGGACTTGTTTGCCTGCTTAATCTGGTTTGACCTGTGCCTGTCTGACTTCTGTAACTTCTTTGTATTTTTCACCTTTGTAATCAAAATCATAATTACTGTACCAGCTGTGGCTACTAGTCTGTTGTCTGGAACATGTCAGTGGGGTTGAGGAGATCTTCGAAATACTCCTTCCACCGTCCGAGGATGTCCCCAGTTGAAGTCAGCAGATTCCCACCCCCACTGTAAACAGTGTGTGCAGGGCACTGCTTCCCCCTCCTGAGGTGCCGGATGGTTGGCCAGAATTTCTACGAGGCCGACCGATAGTCTTTCTCCATGGCCCTTACTGAACTCCTCCCAGACCCTCTGCAACCACCCGGGCTGAAGCTTGTTTGGCCCTCAGCTGCCTCCGGAGTGCCCCGAGCCAACCAGGCTCGATAGGACTCCTTCTTCAGCTTGATTGAATTCCCTTACTTTCCGGGTCCACCACCGGGTTCGGGGATTGTCAGAGAGAACAACTGTTATATATGGTCACGATCTCCCCTTCTGTTCCTGAGTGTTGGTGTTGAATGATGGCCAAAAAGAGTTTTTTTTGCAGCAATGTGTTTGTCAAAAAGCCAAAAACGTGTTTGTCAAATCATTTTAGGGTCACATGGCCTCCACCTCGCTCACCGATGTCACCTGGTGGTTTTGGAGCATTTAACAACTCCTGGATGTTAGAATTAAAATTCAAATGAGCTTTGCTGGTACTGCAGTAATGATGCTGCAACTGGCCTTTACTGATTCTGGGACACAGTGGCAAAAGAAAATGAGAGACCTATGTGACATTACTTGATTATGGTGTACCGTTTAGCAGTATTTACAAATGCACTGAAAACCTAAAAAACATTTAGATTTATTGCCTCTCAGTGAAAACTGTGTAATCTTGTTATATAATATATATTGTATAAATATCATTGTGCTGTTTGTTTCTCTCTCTCTCAGGTGGTTTATTCCCCAGGGGTGCAGATCAGGAGTACAGTGCATTCAGATTTGGCATGTTTCAGTTTGGGATGGCAGATTTCAGACTGACTCCACACATTGACAACCTGGAGGTGGCCAACAGCTTTGCTGTCACTAACTGCTGTAAGTATCATTTTTCTTCTGTTATTCTGAACACAGTTTGATGTTATTATTGTATTTTTATTAGTACAGAGCCCTACCAGTGCACTGTATGTTTGAGGCAATGGCATTATTTGATCTGGTGTTGTTCTGTATTTTTCTTATTGTCAAAAAATAGCATGATAAGACCCAAACCACTGTGTTCACCCGTTGCTTTATACTCTCTGACTTCCCTACCCTGTGTGTGGCTCCCAGCCTCAAGCCCACTGGTTCCTACTGAAGTACCTCAAAAATATACAGCTTCTAGTGATATCCCAAGGATTGCTATCAAGACCGATCATATATCAATGGATATTTTAATGTATCAGCATTGGCTTAAATGAAGCCGATCAAAAGCAGATCCTTTCTTTACCGTACTCAACTGTCAGCTCTGCTCCTCCTCTTCAGTGTAGCATTTTACTGCATATGAAATTGCAGTGAATGTGAGAAATTATTTTGGCTTAATCGTAAGAGGGACTCCGAATTCCAATAAACAGCTGCAACAAAAACACAAAGCGGACCACCAGACACTGGACCTATTTATATCGCTGAACAAATCAGAGGTGTGTTCAGTGACTCAGAGGTCTGGAACCAGGCTACTCTCTATCTGGCCCTCTCACATACATACATTCTGTTTTCACATACATATATTCACTCTCACATACATATATTTTCACTCACTTTCTGCAATACATTTTTACTTTCAATAAAACCATTCATCTGGAATGTTTTACTGTAAACAATCACGATACTGCATGTAGCACCTTTGGTGAAGGTTGATCAATATTTTAGGGGCAGAAGCAGAGAAATGTTAAGGTTTTATTAAGACTAGGTACGTCTTTTAGCATCCATTACATATCCTAAACCATCAGCAGGGGAACACACTGCCTTAACTCTTGGATGTACAATAGCTCATAGCAGGCATATGTTATGGCAGTTTTAGTGAAATGGGCCCAGGCCACAGACCTTTTAATATGAATTTGGTGGAGATAAATTTGTTTATAATTGGGGCAGTGTAGAGTCATGTTACGTTACAAATTCAGAAACCGTGGAGCAAAGTGGGAGTGAGGACTCCATGCATGCAGTATACTCTGCCTTCATCAGAGCATGACGTAATGATGGCCTGAGGCTCGAAGCTCTGCTATTTAAGTGTGGTGTTTTGTGATAGCAGTGAATGCACAGAGTCCCCTTTTTCTGCTCTCTACACTCTTGTTTTGCACCTGCTACAAATAGATAGGATGTGCATACTGTGACTACCTCAATTACTTCACAAAGACTTAATCCCTCCCTCAGATAATTAGGAAGATGTTTGGAGGAACAGTTTTAGTCAGGAATTCCTGCATGTTACAGGTTAAAATTTTAGATACAATTTTAAAAACATTTTGTATGAGCCATTACATAAAATTATTCATTATGTACTTTGTTACTTTAATTAGGGTTAGGGTTAGGGTTAGGGTTCGCTCCGTTTTCCATTGCAGATAGTACCTCCAGAATAGTAACTGGTCGTCATAGCGACGCCGCAGGAAACTGCCGCGACACACACCTGCTACCCACACACACAGGACAATGGAGGAAATTCATATCTTCCTCATATGTAAGTCGCTTTGGATGAAAGCATCTGCTAAATGACTAAATGTAAATGTGAATCGAGTGTGTGCTGTTTTTGATCCTTGGGATGTGGCTGTTTCTCACAGCAAGAAGACAAACATTTCGTTTGAGCACGGCGTATTCTTCCGAGTTGCCGTAATGGTAATCGATATATCATGCCATCTCTGGCCAAAGTATTTAAAAATGGCGGGGTTATTCAGGATACTCCGTCTGGCGATTCTCTCTGACCAATCAGCAGTCTGCCGTGTTTTCACGTGACATTTTATCAAATTGATCGGGGATACAACCGGAGGTGATGGACATGTTTATAATAGTGAGTACAGTAGTATATGAAATAAATAAATATGGCTAGAAATAAATCCTAAAATAAATAAGGGGCAATAATTATATAAATAAATGTAAATATATAAATGAGTCAATATAGCTCAACTAATAAATAAATAGTTTTGTTTTTTTCAAAGGACTGCTTTAATTAACTTAAATATTTGTATGTTCTTTGTGTAGCGTGGGGGCTACAACTTAAATGTATTTGTGAAGCCTTGTGTTGTAGAATGACAAATGTACCTTGATACCTGGACATTAGACCTGAGTACTGACTGAATGATATTGTTTAACTGCACATTTATATTCACATTGTTTTATAAAATCTGTGCAGCTACACTTGTCCTTAATAGAGCATTGAGTTATAAGGGATTATTGTTGTCGTGTGGTTTGAGTCATGTTAATATATCAGGACGTTAGCTCAAAACCTGACCTTATTTTCTGAGCAGTAACCATAAATATATGCATCACTGCAGTATATGAATGCGATATTATACCCAGATCAAATTGGAGTTTTCATTTCTAGAGGAAAGAACAAGGTCATTGATGTAGGACAACTAAATATAGCATTAGACATACACATACAAAGGACGTCTCCGTGTCCACCCTTTTGAGTAAAAACGCACACGTCCTAACATTACACCAAATGTTGGTTCCCTTTGATGACATATCTAATAATAAATATTAAAGTAGCAAAAAGCCCTCTTTTTCTAACATCAGAGTTGGATGAAAATCAGGCTAGTTTCTGTATGTTAAGTCAAGCAAGTTTTATCATCGTGTCATTTTTTCTTTTTTCAGCAGCAACCAGTGATTGGTGACAAGCTGTTGCAGTGCAAGACCACTTCGTTGTTTTCAACTGATCTTGGTTTTTTTAAGTTTTTTATTAAATGTCATGACGCCAATAAACAGATATTCTGTAGCTCCTAGGTGGTAGATTAAAACATTTCCAGTTGAATGCTTAAGTACAGTAAATTGCTTCCAAATGCAGCAAATGCTGTGATTACAATATTACAATACCCCATTTACAACCATGAGTGGGGAAGAATATTAGAAACACCTCAGTAATAATCAAATAGTTGAATTAATACCTCTTGGAAAGTTTTAGCAAAAACTGGCCATTATAAGCTTCGTAAAAATACAATATATATGGCAGAGCCATTGTACTAGATTGCATTAGATTGTCTAGGTGTACCTAATAAAGTGGCCAGGGAGTGTATGTTTTCTTGCCAAAAACTCTTACAAATGTCACCAGTTGCTGTAAATGACTTAAATGTTGTTTCTTTAACTAAGTTGTATTATCATTATTTCCTGGTCCAGATGCTGGGTTTGAAGCCCATTTGACTCTGTAACGTCACAGGGACAGGGAGGTACAGGGAACACTGCTCCACCTGGGCACCTCCTTTCATGTGTGATGTGTCATTAGTCTAATTAGTGTTGACAGGTGACTTCCCGACTTCTGCAAAATGTTCAGTGCAGGAGGTGAAACCTGTTTATTTGGTTGATTTTTCACCATAAACCTTCTGCGTATCTTATTCCGTGTTTTTTTCTGCTAGAAATGATCAACAGTGACGCCCGGACACTTCTAAATCACTGGGGCTTTAATTTATGACTGACACAGCAGGCTAAAACCATCTTTTTTTACACCTTTAGTTCTTCTCCGGTACTACGCGGGTGTGGCCTACCAAGAGCACAAGTCTTTTGCATGAACCACAGTGACTGGAAACCTGGGATTTAGCTGAAGCTAGTTGGCATGACTGAGAGAACCCCACGTACTCTGCGGCTGCACACACCCAACTGTGAGGAACATCATCAGAGAGCCACCTCAGCCCCCGCCTTTCTCTGGGCGTCCAGTTCCACCACTGGCTTTGAGCTCCCGGCCAGTTTGGACACATTTGTGTCTCAGTTATGGGTGCAATGCAAGAGTTGTAATTTTGATGTGTTTCTCTTCATTTGAATTCCTCTTGTTTCGGTTCATTCTTAAGCATCCACAGGCCACCTAAATACTGTGCAAACGTTTTTGATCAGCTTGCTGATCTGCTGTCTATCATCTGAATTGACTTTGACTTTGTCCCCCAGACGACATGCCGAAGTGTAAGATACTCCCGAGGGCTGTACCGTCTGACCATTCCTGTGTTTTCTTTGAGATGACTATCTCAAATATATGCATTCAGGCTTTCTTTCATTTCCCAGCTCTCAGTCAATGATCTTGTGAATAATTGCAGTTCTAAAATTATAAATGTTACTGATCCCATTGCCCTCACAAAGGTAGCAGTAGTCTCTGGTAGGAAAAGCCCACCATGGAGAAATGCCACACTAAAAATTTAAAGGGAGAGAAAATTGAAACACTAATTTAGAACTGCAAGGCGGTCCATCATGGCCGAAATCAATAGTGAAGCTGACATCAGAAAACAAGGCTGACAAAGCCTCCTGTGACACCTTTCTGCTCTTTGATATGGGGATGAGACCTGCCGGCCTGTATTCATTTACAGATTCGTTCGCACTTGTTCAAAAATCATTTGGACACACAGCTGAACTGTACATCAAAGATATTTAACGTTACTATAGAGCATCATCATCAGCTGGATAAAAGCCCAAATGCTATTACAGAGAGCTAAAGATTTAGAAGGTAAGTATTACCACAGCTGTTGTGCAGAAGGACATCCTTCCTTTGCCACTTCTTAGAATTTTACCAAAGTCTTGCCTGCCTCCATTTGTCTGTCTCTTTTTAATAATGTTTTATTCAAACGTCCCCGCCCCTCTCTCTCTTTCTCCTAGTTTGTTCCCAGTTCTCTCGAGGTGTCTACGCCATTTTTGGCTTCTACGACAAGAAGTCGGTCAACACCATCACATCCTTCTGTGAGACACTTCATGTCTCCTTCATCACACCCTCTTTCCCAGCAGAAGGAATGAATCAGTTTGTTCTCCAGATGAGGCCGGACATCAAGGGGCCGCTTGTTTCATTAGTGGAGTACTACAAATGGGAGAAGTTTGCCTATCTATACGACAGCGACAGAGGTAAGAAGAGTCTCATTATTTATGTCATAGAGCATGTGGTTTTAGTGTTGCTGCTGCTGAACGTCTAACACAGCTGCAAGTAAAGGTTCTCTTCATTCTGTTATTGAAAGACCCAATATAGGTACTGAGTGGAACTGACTGATTTTAGCGTCTGTGTTAGACAAACGTGTAAAAGCAATACTGTTTGAAAATGACCTCAAACATATTTCAAACATGTATGATACAGATATGTCTGTGATATATCTTAACATCATATTAGCTTTCTGATACTGTATTGGCCTGGCTATTAGGTTATTGTGTGCATTGTTGGACTGCTTTATTGGATTTTCTTGAATTTGACTTATTTTATTGGATTCTTATATGATTTGTGGATCAAAGTGAAGGTATTTGCTCAATCAGCCAAAAACGTAGCTTTGGTTTAAACAATTTTAACTGAAATTGACCATATCCCAGTATGCATTGATATTGTGATATAAAATGTGGCTTATTGGGTGATAGAGTTGCTCAAATGGGCACCTTTTGTTATAGCCTTTTGCCTTTTGCCTCTGGAGAGTCACAGGTTCTGTCACTGTAAACCTTTCAGCATTCAAAGGCAAATGACATCTGCCGAGTGGCTTCTACCTAAGTGTTGCTGAGAGTTTTCAGATTTTCTCTCGATTATTGTCCACGGTGAGGGAGTGAGACTTTTATATGGAATAAGGGAGGATAAATTCAGAGAGAGATTTGCGCCTGAACCAAAACATGCGTGATGTTGTGCACAGAGAAAAGGACTGCGTCTTGTACTGGGAGAGGCCCTGTCTTAACGGCCTTTCCAGAGTTTGCGCTGATGGGGTGTGAAAAGGGCAATTTTGCTCATTAGGTGAGCCATGGAGTCTGAGGAGGCGTCTGTAGAAACTGTCTGGGAAGGGATGCCGGGGTGGCATTTTAGATAGAGAAAGACAGATAGATGCTTTAAATATACCTGGGGGAAATTAGCATTTTACAGCATTAGTATGACCACAAAGAACAAACCACATGGTACAAAGAATAGAGCAAAAATAAATGTCAAACACCAGTACCAACATAAAAGGTTTGCCCTTTCAAGCACATGCATGCTTACAAGTGTGCAAATGTATAAAGATGTGCACAATGAATGTAATTCGTAGTTAAAGAGATGTGTTGCACTGTGCTGAGGTCTTACTGGACTGAAAAGGACGTTTTCTGTAACTTCTGGCAGCCTCCCAGTGCACTGGTGTCCACGCTGCGACAGGGCGGGGAGGAGTTGAACAGTTTGAAGGCCACCGGCAGGAACACATCGGGGGGTATAAGTGTTTGGCTGAACAATCAGCATGTCGGGGGGGTGGGAGACGTCGATTGGGATGCTGATAAACTTGGACGGCATCCTCTTCTCCGTCACCGCCTCCAGAGAGTCCAGCTCAGCTTCTCCTCCAATCACGGAGCTGGCCTTTCTAACTAGCTTGTTTTCGAATAGCTCGCCTCATTTACCCTCGCGCTCCATCGCCAGCACAGGGCGACACAAAAGGGAGCGTTTAATAGGAGAGAGCCACCTCGACATCCACTATGGGATCAAACTAGGGTCATTAATATTTTGAGCTTGTGAAATGATGTTCACAAATGATTTTACAGCCTGCAGTTGTACATCAGCTTTTGTGTGCGTGTGACTTTCGTAAAAACGTTTTGCAGCTGTAGAAATAGTTTGTGTGTAATTAAAATATGTGCAGGAATATTTCCAACAGGGAGGTTTCACGCAGGCTGAGAGACGGACACACAGCTGTCTTGTTTTTGTATGACACACTCAGGTTACAGGCTACGAGTTACAAGCACGACCTTTTACCCAGTTTTAATGCCTGTGCTGACCATCCAATCAGAGGGAGACAAAAACTGTCCAATCAGGGGCCAAAAGGTTCTAGCGGGTTCTGGTTACTACATCATCATTCTGTAGCATGCTGGAGTCATCGTGGAGGAGCCAGAGGGGAACTCTTCTGGCAGACAGGTGGGTTAATGAGCAAAGAACATGCCTTTACATCATAATTAGCTACGTATATCAAAACAGCTGCGCGTGCATCCCGGAGTTACCTAAGTTTGATGGCTAACGTTTGTTGTTGTGACATTTGAATAGCCTTACTTTCCTTAATATTAACATTACTTGTTCAAATGGCAAAACTTTTTTACAAAGTCACATTCAGATACGTGCATGCGCATGTTTTTCACATGCACACAAATGCTGACGTACAGCTGCAGGCTTTGAAATTATTTGTGAACATCATTTCACAAGACCCTAATTTGTCCCCCTGGATGGATACAGGGGTCAGAGGAGGCTTAGTCCACAATCAGCTCCTTTGTCATGCTTATGTTCACCTGCAGATGGATCAATCTGCCGCACCCAACAAAGTCATCCACCAGGCCTCTGTATTCCAACACCTGATGACCACTTATGAATCTCACCGTGGCAGTCATCAGGGAACGTCTGCAGATGGCAGGACTCCGTCTTGTAGCTGAAGTTAGAGGTGTACAGAGTGTGGACTCTGTGTTGCTCTGCACAGTTCCTGACATGCAGTTGTCCCAAACCTGTCCCCGATGATCTAAGAGCTCTGGATGGCTCATAAAAGAGCAGCATATCAGACCATTCAGTGCTTTTTAGGTCATTGAAATCAGTTGTTTATTGCATAGGAAGTCAGTGCAAAGCTCGGAGAACTGGGTTGGTGTGTATGGAAAAGCTGCAGCTGTCTTTAACTAATCAAGCCTACCAAACACAAAAGCATGAACACGTTCCTGTAAGTCTTGTTGAGACGTTAAAACTTTAAGTCATGCCATATGCCATCAAGGTGGTAGTAGGCTGATTTAGTAATTCTGTTGATGTGGGTTTTAAAATTTAGCACATTTGGTAGGAAATTTGTTTTCCAGACTGTGAGCTAGTGGGAGCATAAAGATGCTGAGTAGAACTGGACCAAGAATGGACCCTTAGTGTCATTGCTGTTCGTTCAGATTTGTAATTACCATTTGACACAAAATAGTCTATCCTGCGGCTTTAAACCAGTCAAGGGCTGTGCCAGAGAGTCCCACCGAGTTTCCCAGTCTGAGACTTTACCATTCTCTGTATTGGATGTTGTTGAGAGAGCAATCTGTATGCACTGCAAGATGCCAGCAATACTAGAAGGGTTGTATTTCTGATTTACCTGCAGTGCTATCCGTTTGCCCCAGTAAAAAGACCGGTTTCCTAATTTAACTGATCATGTTTTGCCTGTGTTTGTGTGTGCAGGACTTTCTACTCTTCAGGTAATACTGGACACTGCAGCAGAGAAAAAATGGGTCGTCACGGCGATAAATGTAGGAAACCTGAAAGATGAGAGGAAAGACGAAGCCTACCGCTCCCTGTTTCAGGTATTGACATTCTGTTTATACACAGCCCTGCACCCTGTTAGCACTCACACCGCGCTGTTTTAGAAACGCCAAGATACACAAAAACCGACATTATGGTCAAAAGGTCGGTGCATCTCTCGCCCACTACCATGCTAGAAAACAATTTGAATTGATTAACTGGCCATGTACACATTGAACAGTCCCCATTTCCCTTATAAATAGTACCAGATTACATAGTCCTTTCTGAGAACCTTCTTAAGAAATAACAGCTACATATCAGTTCCTGTCTATGGCATCTGTGAAATAAGGCGTTACCAATATGTTGTGCAGTGAGGCGCAGGATTTTAGGGAGGTCTATATTGGTGCATTTACCTACCAATTAAAGTACGGTGGCCCTGAGAGCTCATCGCACTGCAACCTAACAAAACACAAAGGCAAACAGACAAAACACAAGCAAATTCAGAAAAAAATCTTCAGCAATTTGGCAACAGCGTTTAGAAATCACGCTGCAAATACAGAAAACACATCCAAATACACAAACACGCTGCAAGGAGCACAGACAACAGCGGAAACCATTTCCAGAGGACACATGCTCTGCTGAACATGGCTGGGACACGCCCGTTATTGCCACGGTTTGTGACTCAGGAAGTTATGTTACCGATATGGTTTTACCCATGGGAGTTATCCCGAGATGCAGCGCTTTCTCTCTTTGGTTGTGTTTTCTGTATTTGCATGTGTTTTCTTTCGTTGCAGCGCTTTCGCTGAGCTCTCAGGGCCACCGTATTTAAGGTTCGAAGCGAGCACAACAACTCAGGTACAGCTTCCTCAGTTTGTCATTGGCCTAGCCTGCGGTGACGGGCAGAACGCAGCGTGCAGCTGGATGACACACTGTACTGCGCCGAAATACCAAACTGGAAGGAACCTCACTGCGCCTCATGAAAGACTACAGAGCTACATCTCACGCTGCAGGCCTGCACAGCATTAAGGCCTTTGATGTTGAATACTGTTAAATACTTCTCTGTTTTGTAGGACCTGGAGATCCGTAAGGAGAGACGCATCATCCTGGACTGTGAACAAGATAAAGTCAAGGACATCATGGAACAGGTTGATTCCAGTCTTGTCACTATTACTACTACTAATAGAAGTAATAATATCCATCCATAACCAAGAAAGCTTCTCTCCCCCGTCAGTGTGCTGCAGATCCCTCCTTTGCAGCATATTATATCTCTGTCAAATAAGATACCATTTCCAGATGTCCTCTAAGGTCATGTGGCACTGACCTTGCTGGAATCCTCTGCCAGATTGCGTTTTATGGCATTTCGAAGCTTAAAACCTTCCTTTTTTCCTCTACATTTGTTTAGCTTTGTTTTTGTTGTACTTGTCTTTTTGAATGCCTGTTTGTCAGCACCTGTACACCATACCTTTACTGGGCTTCCTTTTCTTCAAAGCACATTGTTTTTCTCTGCAATGGAATGTGCTTTCATACTATTTAAGAAGATAGGAATGGGGTTGGGTTCTCATTGCTGGTTTCATTTTGGATCTGGTTCAAGGTTGATAAAATACCTACTTGCTAAGTCCTGAGGCTAATCTCATAGAATCTCTATCTCTCTTCACTCCTTTTTTTTAAGAATGAGCAATGGACACATCATCCATGTAGCAGGCTTAGTATGTTTCAGTTCAGTCTGTTTCCTTACTGTGGCTCAAGGTCATTTGTTGATGATTGTGAGTGGACTGCATATTTTCACAGTTTCAAAAGACCTACAAAGTATTGAGTCGTGCATATCATATCTACAATTTAAGAGTATCAATTTGCTAAATCAGGACCCCCAGTATTTAAAGCAGGTAGCTTAAGAAGAAGAAGGTGTGAAAAAGTAAATAAGGTTAGAGCTGGATTTGATAAGCGGATTTGGTGCTGGATTCAGATTTGATAAAATGCTATCAGACCCAAATCTTAGGTCAGGATCAGTGGGTCGAGCCTTTGGTCATACTGTGCTGACATTCTTCAAGAAGGCCAAGCATACTGAACTTAAGTCAGAGTATTCCTCTCTGCAACCTGCAGTGACATCAAGACAAACCCTCTCATCCACTGGGAGAAGCTCTATTCATCAACCAGCTGGAGGCTCGTGAGTATTCCCACCAGGGGTGGGGGAAGTATTCAGATCCTTTACTTCAATAGAAGAATACTCTGTTACAAGTGAAAGTCCTGTTTTGAAAATGTTACTCAAGTAAAAATTGTGTAAGTATAATCAGGAAAATAAGTATTAAAAGTAAACGTACTCAATGCAGCAAAATGTCCCCTGTGACTGTTATATTATATAACTATTTTCACTAATGCGTTCATGTAAAAGCAGGAGGTAGCTGCTGTGGCTGCTGCAGGTGGAGCGCAGGTTCAGCTGTTTGGTGTCAGACTGCAGCGGATGATTATTCTCATTATGGATCCCTCTGCTGATCATTTCCTCCATCAGTCCGCTGATTGTTTGCTTTGGGAAACTGGTGGAAACAGTGAGAGACGCCTGGACAGCGACCCACAGCCCAAAGTAACGCCTTCACAGCGCCGCAAATTTATTAACATTCACATTATTAACATCATTCAGAAGGAAAAGCAGCAAATCTTCACGCCTGAGAAGCTGCAGCTATGAAGTGTTTTTATAGGAAAACATACGATTTAAAAAAAATATATATTGCCTGTCAGTCGACTATTTGTTTCAGCTATATCTGTATAAACTTCTGGGGGGTTAATTTATAACACACATATTTTATAAACTCTTCATATGTTTTTAATGCAAAACTCTTCATTTGCAAATTAATTAAAGCTTTCAGATAAATGTGAAGTAAACAGTACAATATTTCCCTCTGACATCGGGTGGAGTAGAAGTAGAAAGTAGCATGAAAAGAAAGTACTCCAGTAAAAGTACAAGTACCTCAAATTTATACTTACAGGACTTGAGTAAGTGCACTTAGTTACATTCCACCGCTGATTCCCACAGCTCCTGAGGAGACAGACCAACCCCTATCAAGTGTTGTTCTGCAGCTAAGGCTGTGCATAGAAGTGAGCCCAGCTATATTTCTTTGGTATTTCTCATATTTGCACAGCAGCTCTGGCTCCTTCCCCATGAAAGAATTCCAAAGAATGTGCTCCATGTCCCATGAACTGCAAGAGCCAGCCCCCAGCCTTCAAGAACGAGCCCTGGTACACTGCAAACCCGAATAAGTTAGCAGAACTAAAAGCAACTGAGGCAATAAGTTGCCACGATGAACTAAAAAGTCTGAGGTTATCAGCTTAAATATTTGCAGTATGTGTTCTTCTACTTTTTAATTACAGTTAAATGAGTGTTCTGATTAAGCCAACTCATATTTTCAGTATGTGCATCTCAAAAATATTAAACACAATAATTTTAAGTATAAAAACACAGTATTTCATGTTCAATAAACTCAATGTTTATTAGTTTCTTTTTTTTAATTTACCATAACCCAAAACAGTGACTTCATGAAACTTAAAATCATTTATGCCAAAACTTAAAATATTTGTG
This sequence comes from Coreoperca whiteheadi, assembly GCA_011952105.1. Classification (NCBI taxonomy): domain Eukaryota; kingdom Metazoa; phylum Chordata; class Actinopteri; order Centrarchiformes; family Sinipercidae; genus Coreoperca; species Coreoperca whiteheadi. The sequence goes on along the minus strand of CM022472.1, from coordinate 31,079,967 downwards.
GCAACTGAGTACCACTAACTACTAACTAAAAACATGTCAAATTAAAAGTACAAGTCAATATTTTTTCTATTAAATAGTTGTGTATAGAAACTCTTTTTGTCCACGCTCTTAGACTTTTAGCAGACTGAAACAAATATTTGAAAGACAGAAATAAACAAACAATTGCAAAGGCACACTTAGCAACTGTATAAAGTGCAATCTGGTTGTAAACCTGTAGGGCAGCAATGGAAATATAACACATTGCTTATCAACTCTTCAGAACACTAAAATGTCAAAATTGTACATTAACATGAACAAAGGCAACATGTAGCATACTTTTGGCCATCTGGTTTAAACCTAGAAACTTTAAAAGGTGCACTATGTAGTTTTTGAAAATAAATTCAATCTCCGAAAGGTAATAATATTAATAAGGTAATAATACAAACTCTGGAATATTAATTTGATACATTTCCATAACTGAATAAACCAGCTGTCCTTAGAGGGAAATTAGGTCCCTAGAACACTGTCTGAAGCTAGTAAGGTGGCTACTTAAAAGGGTCCTGCTCATATGAACAAAGTTAAACCGTATGAAATTGTCTTTTCCTTTGAGGGCAATTTGTTTATTCAGTCATGAAAATATATAAAGATTTCTCTTTTGATTAGCATTTCAAAACAAATCTTTATCAATTCCATAAATGGCTTATCAACTCTTAATACAACACTACATATTTTAACAATGTTAAAATGTAAAATGGTTGCATTAACAAGTACATAGACAGTTTGTACTTTGGGCCACCTGGCTGAAAGCCTGTAGAGTACACCAGCAACTTGAACACAAACAGCTGAACAGTAGTCAATGCAGAATTTTCAGAATCCACTAATCCTTTTCAGATCTTGAGTTCTACACATGTAGCATCAAGTCATTTTGAGTCTGTAGCCTCGGTGACGGTTTACGGTCATCCAGACCAAGTTCCAAAAAATCCAGACATTTTCTGAGTGAATTCAAAAGCGTTGCTCACTCCTTTGGGGTAGCTGAGAGGTAGTGCGTAAATCAGTCTGTGGTCTTGACCACCACATCAACTTCAAGGACAACAGAGATTTTCAGCGGTTGTAGTGAAATGGACTCATGGCATTGTCGGCTGATAGCTGTAAGGAGGGCCACTGATGGATCCCCAAGATCTGAACGAGAGATCATTCAATAATCACATCCACTGAAATAACATGGGCACTAAGGGTGTGGCAAGCAAAGAATTTTGATTACAGTTGATTGCCATAAAAAATAGCTGTGTATACAAGTCCGATAGACCCCCTGCTGTTTTGATTTGATATATTTGATTTTATTTGCAGTGACTGTCGATTTGTTCATTAAGAAATCAGCACAGCCCTAGTGGCCACAAAAAGACACTTTATAGATTTCAAAATATCTAGACAACGAACTATATTTGAAAATGAGTCAGCTGGATAACACGGGGACTTTTACAGACATGTGGATTTATGTGTGTTGAAAGGGAAATTAAAATATGACCGGGTTAATATAGAATGGGCCTGATACTTCTTTATTTCTATTTCTGAAAAATCCAGAGACTTCCTCACACAGATACAAAAGAAGGGCATGGAGTGGTACGCCTTGTGTGAATGTCATGTAATTCCATCCATCCGTCCATCCATCTTCTTCCTCTCATCCGGGGCCTCTCCCCAGACACTTCCTCCAGCTCTTGCGGGGGAATACCGAGGCGTTCCCAGGCCAGCCGAGAGACATTGTCCCTCCTCCACATTCTCTCGATGTGGAGGAGCAGCGGCTCTACTCCGAGCTCCACCTGAGTGCCCGAGCTCCTCACCCTATCTCGATCTCCCGTTCCATCCTTCCCTCACTCGTGAACAAGACCCCAAGATACTTAAACAAGCAGAGTTGAGATCCTGTGGTCCCCAAACCGGACTCCCTCTACTCCCAGATCAACCCCCAAAGGTTGTCGCAAGCGACACAGTCGAATGCCTTCGACAGCCCCACAACTCTCTGAAACACCTTTGGAGATGACTTATGTTAGAGAAATAACATTAAATTCACGGGCAACAGCTCTGGTGGACATTCCTGCAGTGAGCATGCCAATTGCACTCTCCATCAAAACTTTCGACATCAGTGGCATTGTGCTGTGTGATAAAACTGCACATTTTAGAGTGGTCAGCACACCTGTGCAATAATCATGCGCTCTAATCAGCATCTTTATATGCCACACCTGTGAGGTGGATGGATTATCTGGCAAAAGAGAAGCGCTATCTAACACAGATTTGGACAGATTTGGGAACAATATTTGAGAGAAATTTGTGTACATAGAAAAAGTCTTAGATCTTGGAGTTCAGCTCATGAAAATTGGGGGCAAAACATTACCAATTCATATAGGAAGACGTTGCTTTGGACATTGGTGTTGTTGTCTGGCGGTTCCGTAAATGAGCCAGGTAGGGCAGAACATCAGTTCCGATTGAAGAAAGTATATTTTTCTGTGCAGTCCTTTGTCAGGATAAGGAAGCTGGTTGTTTGTCTGTTGTCTTTTGTCCTGCTTACAGTTAGCTTGGCACTAACATGCTTCGCTGCTTCTTAAAAGTTTAGCTGGCAGACGCTGTGTAACAGCCATTGACTAAGCCTTTATTGCAGAGATCTAGTAGAGATTCAGTGGCTCTCAGGATTGAGAGACTAAAGAGAGGTTCAGTTAAAAATCACACAGATGAATGAACCCATCTGTGGAGACCCAAAACTGTCACAATATTTATTCACTGCAATGTACATCTGTGACACATCTGCATCTATCAGGCAGCCCGAAAAAGTCCCTTAAGTCCAGTTGATTCAGAACGCTGCAGCACGTGTACTGACAGGAACTAGGAAAAGAGATCATATTCCTCCAATATTATCTTCTCTGCACTGGCTCCCTGTGAAATCCAGAATAGAATCTAAAATCCTTCTCCTCACCTATAAAGCTCTTAATGGTCAGGCACCGTCGTATCTTACAGAGCTCATAGTACCTTATTACCCCATTAAAACACTGCGCTCTCAGAATACAGGGTTACTTGTGGTTCCTAGAGTCTCCAAAAGTAGAATGGGAGCCAGAGCCTTCAGCTATCAAGCTCCTCTCCTGTGGAATCAGATCCCAGTTCGGGTTCGGGAGGCAGACACCATCTCCTCATTTAAGAATAGGCTAAAGACTTTTCTCTTTGATAAAGCTTATAGTTAGGGCTGGCTCAGGAGAGTCCTGAACCATCCCTTAGTTATGCTGATATAGGCCTAGACTGTCGGGGGACTTCCCATGATGCACCTCTCTCTCTTCACCTCTGTCCTCCTCTCCATCCGTATGCATTCTCATCCCATAAATGCATGTCACTAACTTGACTTCTTCCCTCTCCCGGAGTTTTGTGCTTTGTCGTCCGTCTCTTCTTTCTTACTGTCACTTTCAGCAGGTATCTCAGTGTCCGGAGATGTATCTGGATCTGTGACTATGGCGACCTGCTGGGGCAGTGTTGCTGTGTCTATGGTGCAGGGGACGAGTGGCTCGGGTCCTGCTCGTTGGGCTCCACCTGGAGCTGCTCGGTTGTCTGTCTGGACCCAGCATCTTCCCTTATGTTTTACCACCTAAACATTTCTAACATAATAATATATATATATATACAACAATTTTGCCATCATGGCTGTACATGTTATAGTTTTGATGCTATAAATCTATTCTGTACTTACGACATCTATTGCATGTCTGTCCGTCCTGGGAGAGGGATCCCTCCTCTGTTGCTCTTCCTGAGGTTTCTATCATTTTTTCCCCTGTTAAAAGGGTTTTTTTGGGTAGTTTTTCCTTAATCGAATCGAGGGTCTAAGGACAGAGGGTGTCGTATGTTCACAGATTGTGAAGCCCTTAGAGGCAAATGTGATTTGTGATACTGGGCTATATAAATAAAATTGAATTGAATTGAATTGAATCTATCATTTTATTTTTTTAGCTTGACACCATAGGTAAGAGTTTTGGTATGCTGATCATCCAATGAAAGCTTCACTTTCAGGCTCAGTCTCTGTTTTTGTGGCAGATACAGTTGCTGCGTTGCCCTGCCGGCTCATGTTGTACACTTACTACCCTTAGTAGGGACAGACCTGAAGGTGCTGACCCTTGTTCCTTTCACACTCAGCTGTTACCCAAGGAAGTGTACACTGCTTGTCACTGCCTGATGTGGCCAACAGAATTCCATCTGTAAAAAGCAGACAGAACCTCACACTGAAGTCTTGCCAAAACAGATGACAAAGCATAAACCTTGGGGGAGTCCAGCACCCACAAAGAAAGAAAATTCAAGAACGAAGACATCAATCTTTCTCCAAAAATGTTCTGCATTATGTAACTAAAGTTGTTGCTGACTCTACAACAGGTTGACGGCTCATGTAATTACCATGTTAATGCCTGATGCCACAAGTGTGTTAACTAACAGATTTGTTTTTTCCCCTAGCTTTTACTTTGACAACTGCTGTTAACAAATGCCACCAACCACTCTCCTCCTATTCTTCAGTATTGCAAACCAAAGAAATGTCACATTAGCTGGCCAGTGTACCTATCCAGTGAAAACCACGTATATCCAGAATTTGTGATTTTCGGATAAACAAGGATCATTTGTTCCTTTATGGGTTCTTACGTCTTAAGCTAAATAATCCATTTAAAAACCCATATAATTATCTTGTGTCATTTTGAGCTCAAAACAGTTTTGTAGCTCATGAAAATAGACCATTTGGATACGTGGTTTTCACAGGACAGCTATAGTAGACTGGCCAATGTTAAAAACACAACAATACATTTGATTGTCATAACAGCTATATTCCTTTGTTTATTATTGACAATGCTTGTACTCTTTTCCCATCAGGTGATCACTATAGGGAGGCATGTGAAGGGATATCACTATATCATCGCTAACTTGGTGAGTCACTGTCTATCTGGTTCAACCTAGCAATAGCTGATAAATGACGATATGGTTACAAGGCCAGATCATATTGAAAGCACTTTGTAAATCTGTTATTTGACACTTGATCTAACAGTCATCAACCTGCTGGCTGGCAGAGCAAGCAGTCAAATCCAAACAAGCTGCAACAGGAGGGCAGGTAAACAGGCAGGCAGCAGGTGACAGGCAGCTAACAGGAGCACAGATTCACAGGCTGACAGGAGTAGCTCCAACAATAAGGCTCAAAAGCAACATATAGTAGATGATGTATTGCTGGCTGACTGCTGTATATACAGTAGAACAGTCGGTCATGGTCAAAAAGTCTGAGTCTTCATGGATTCTGAGCAGGTGGGTCAATTTCCTCAAAAAAAAGTAACTTTAAAGTATAGTGAATTTCGAGCACATGCTTCCTATGTTCCGCTGGCGGAACGTTGGTGGGGTTATGAATGGGGGTTAGGAATGCTAAGGAGTTAAAAGATCTATTCTGTTTCACGTGGAAAAGAAGCCTGTTTTCCCTGCAAATTTTCTATTCACAAGCTTGGTTTGTTGGTTGTTCTGGCTGGTTGTTTGTTGATCGTCCTCTGTTTGACCAGTAGAAGGGCACACACACGGCTAAGCAAAATCAAACTGCCATTGATGGCAGGTTCACTGTGCTGTCTTAGTAATAACCTCTGAAAAAGATGGTAGTCATGGTAATAGAAATGTGTTTTCAATGACATAAACGGTAAAACACATACAGTGCACCCATATTTTAGGTGTACAGTATATATAGGGTTAATATTAGGCAATTTCTGGAGACTACATGGCCTGCATGGTCCGAGGCTTCATCAGATCCTAGCACAGAATAAAATATGACAAACATTTGCACAAAAAGGGAAACGAAAGTACGAAGTCATGTATTTGGGTGTTGTTGCTGATCTTGTTCCAGGGTTTCGTAGATGGCGACCTCTCTAAAATCCAGTATGGAGGTGCGAATGTCTCTGGATTTCAGATAGTAGATTTTGATGATCCTGTGGTGGCAAAGTTTGACCAACGCTGGGAGGCTCTGGAAGAGAAGGAGTATCCAGGAGCTGATGCCCGGATCAGAGTAAGATTTGCACATTCAACATTAGTTTCAGGAAAGAAATATCTGAGGAGGATTCAGATTACCTGGAGCTAGTCCAAGGATCAGAATAACAAAAATCATTCTAATTTTGAGTTTACTCAACTCTCCAGGTATAACGAGTGCTCCAGTACATAATCTTTTGTTTTAAATGCACTTTGTGACATTTGCTGTAAAATTCTATATGTTTAACACATGACATAAACATATTTTATGACCCTATTTTCGTGGTGGCACAACGACCATTGCAAGCAGCGCCCCGAACTTAAAATTTTCTTTGGTATTTTGGTGTTCAGCGCAGTGCGCAAGATGCACAGGTGGGAGGAGAGGCACAAACAGGTGATGGGTTCTTTCATGGTTTAATGCGAGTTGTTGGCATTTTGGTGGAAACTGGGTCTCAGACCGTTTGCTGAGAATAGACGTCAACCACGTCTATTTCAGGCTCAACGTATGGCCGAAATACATGGGGCATGGACACGCCACAAAACGTCTGCCGCAACATGCTCGCAGCAGAGTGCGTCCATTGTAATCAACTGAAGCTGCTGTGGGGGTAAGCCGGCATCAAAGGTGTTCCACACCTCTACACACGGTAGAGGTAGGTCTAATATAAGATAAAATTTCCATACGAGCCGCCATGTTGGTCCGGATTGAAACCCGGGACCTGACAGCCCACGAGTGAAAGCGTTCGTTCAATCAGGTCCAGGCAGGAAGTGTTTCCTGTTGTGTTTCAGAGAAGGAGAGCACCTGTCAATCATCTATCGTGACATCTAGTGGCATGCCTATCAAGCATCCGATGCTGGGAAGCTGCGTGACCCCTCGCGTCCAAAAACGCCCCTTTTGCGTGAGTTTGTGTAGCTGGTAAAGAAGCCAACTCTGCCCAGCCATCGCGTCGCGTCTATATTTCAGCCATCAGCTGCCACTTTCGTAATTTTATCAACAAGAGCAAACTATATATATGGAGCAAATCCCAGTAATAATGGAATAATGCTGAAAATGCAAATGAACTACTTTGTTTAAACACTCCCCCACCAGTAGATGTGAAAATGATTAAAACATGTATGCACTGCACCATCCTTATTTTTCTTTTGGCGTCATGCGATAAGGCCAGTGATGTGACTGGATGAGAGCATATTTAATAATTACCACACCCTACCATCTATGTTCTTCACCCAGCCCTTTGGCACTTTGTACTGCTACACATACATGAACCAAAATAGCTGGTGTGCTTGGAGACAACCACACAGTGCTCTGAAGACCTACCATTTTGAGCTTGTCGTTGGGCTCGCAAGATTAAAATAGGGCCCTTTAAGTTTGGAAAATGTATGATCTTGACTTGAATTCTGTGGGTCTGACTTTTGTTTGGCCATTCAACAAGTTTTTGTAATAATGAGCTGCCAGAGAAACAGATCACGGTGCCCACAGTGAATGATGGCTTCACTGAATTGAACCAAAGGTCCTCCTACATCCTACAAGAACCACACAGCAGGCAGTTCAAGGATGATGCCCCAACATGTCAAGTTCTGCTCGGCCCTGACATATATTTCTGTGCCTTTCAGTATACCTCAGCCCTCACCTACGATGCCGTCAACGTGATGACTGAGGCGTTCCGCTTCCTTCACAAGCAGAGAATAGACATGAGTCGTCGTGGCAACAGTGGGGACTGCCTGGCCAATCCAGCAGTACCCTGGGCACAGGGGGTGGAGATTGAACGTGCCCTCAAACAGGTAACCATGGATTAGACCCTCCTTACTACGAAGCGAGAGAGACTGACCCAGTTCTTTTAAAGCTGGTAGGAGTTAGTGGTCGGTTTCTGTGAGGCCGACTATGGGTAATGAAGCTGAAAACAGAGACTGTGTTGGTGTTGGAAAGCAGAGACATCTGAAATGAGCTATCAGACCATCTAGAGTCGTGCATGAACGCAGCCCTCTCATTTATTTCAGTGGGACCACTGCGCTGGCGTCAGCAGAGGGCTCTGGCAAACAAAAGCAGGGTCACCCAGCAATGGTAACCCATGGGGGATCTCCCTGTCAGGGCGCCAGTAGCATTCTGTTGGCCCTGTCCAGCAGCAGGGCCTCCTTCAGAGTCAATGCTCTTTGCAGCAGACTGGAAACAGAAGTCTTAGTGCACCTGTCTGGTCCCTCTGGTACACCAATGACTCTGAAATTATTCCTCCTCCACCTTGCCTCTAGGTCTTCGTATTTGTTTTAACTGTTAAAACGCATTCTTGGTGGCTAGTTTCTTCACCTGGCTTTACAGCAAGGTAATGTCATCAGGACAGGCTGTGCTCCATCTCTCCAGCGGTTTCCGTTTAACACGGCCATCTCCGACACAATGGTGTTCCTTTAACCCGAACAGCCTTAATGTCGGATCCAAAGGTTGCCAGCTCTTTTTCCAGTATGGCCCTGACCTCTTGTAAGGTGGATAGTATGGGGAGATAGGCCTCGGATTGCTGGAGGTTATATTTCAGCCTTTCATGAATTTAACCATAATTTTTCGAGAATCAAGTTAAATCAAGTTTTAAACACATTGCTCTGTGGAGCTATGGAGGTTGCATGTACTCCATAGCTGGCTCAGCAGAGCCCCGCTTAATGGAATAATATGAATCTATTTTAAGTATTCATGTTTTCATTTTGGGAAACGTTACTCCACTGTTTGAGTGAAATTCTGTCATTTTAACTTCAACAGCACCACAAACTACATCCTCCAAAATGATCGTACAGTTGAATCAACACCGTTCTAAAACAGTTTCAACAAAAACGGAACATAACCTTATAACCTTCATGAAGGTACGATTCATAACAGTGACCACCCACTTTTTTAATGACTGCGGTTTCCGGAAGTGAATTTCCCATTCATTCACTCGACTGCCGTTTCAGAAAGTCCTTATATAAAGAGTTTTAAGCCTGGAACCAAGCCAACTAACTTTGAGATGAATCATGACATGAGATGCCATTGTAAAAGAGAGCTTTCCAACAACTTCCAACCTAACGATAGTAGGTTCTTCTTCTTGAATTTAACCATTGTCATTATTATAGTGATTGTCTAAAGGGAAATCATGGGTGCTCTGTGGTAAACGTAACGTAAGAGAACGTAGAGTTCAGTGGTAGCAGTAACTGTCTAGCTAAATCTTTTGTAAGTTGTAAGTGTGTGAATAAAGTTTTAAAAAAGCTCACTAACGTGAACGTAATGTTTACCATTCATGGGTGCAGTAAACATTTTCATGGTAACAGCTAGCTCCACCACATTTAGTCATTTAGCAGATGCTTTTATCCAAAGCGACTTACATATGAGGAAGACAGTGGAAGCAATTATAACAACACAAGGTAACAAAATGCATAAACGCACCAGAAACTAGCCTGGTCCTACTACTAAAGTCCAGCACAATATACAAAGCTAAGGATAGGAAGTTATTTTATTTTTTAATTTATTCTTTTTTTATGAAAAGATATAGAATGGAAGTAGAAGTTAGTGATTGTCAGTTAGGTATTGACAGAAGAGATGCGTTTTCAGGTGCTTTTTAAAGGTGGCTACAGAATCTGCTGATCTTGTAGGAGCAGGCAGATCATTCCACCAATGTGGAACGGATCCAGAGAAGGTGCACAAGAGTGATTTTGTTCCTTTTTGGCATGGTACCACTAGACGTTGTTTGTTTGCAGAGGGCAGGTATCTGACAGGAACATAGGTCTGTATTAGTGAGTGAAGATATGATGGTGCAGAACCAGTGGTGGTCTTGTAGGCCAAGAGCAGTGCTTTGAACTTGATGCTGGCGACAACAGGGAGCCAGTGTAACCTAATGAAGAGAGGAGTTACGTGCGCTCTCGTCGGTTCATTGAAGACCACTCTTGCCGGCGCTTTCTGGATCATCTGCAGAGGTTTGTTTGTGCAAGCAGGGAGTCCAGCCAGCAGCGCGTTGCAATAAGACAATAGCCTGGACTAGGACTTGTGTAGACTGCTCCGATAGGAAAGGTCTGATTTTCCTGATGTTGTAGAGGATGAATCTACAGAGCCGGGTGGTGCTGGCGACATAACGTGAAGTTCAGCTGATTATCGATTACCACCCCCAGATTTCTGGCCGAGCTGGACGGTGTAACGGTCGATGAGCCTAGTTTAATGGAGAGGTTGTGGTGAATCTTTGGGTTGGCCAGGATCGCAAGCAGTTCCGTTTTGTCGAGGTTCAGCTGCAAGGGATGGTCGTTCGTCCAAAGTCAGATGTCACTCAGGCATGCCGAGATGTGAGCAGAGACAGTTGAATCGTCAGGTTGGAATGACAAGTGGAGTTGTGTGTCATCCGCATAGCAGTGATAGGAAAAGCCATGCTTCTGAATGACAAAGCCGAGGGATGTCATGTAGATGGAGAAGAGTAGCGGTCCAAGCACCGAGCCCTTCGGCACCCCTGTATTGAGATGTTGGGACTCAGAGACCTCGTCTTTTCAGGATACTCTGAATGACCTACCCAAGAGATACGATTTGAACCATTGTAACACGATTGCAGAGACACCCATAGGACTGAGAAAGGACAGGAGGATGTGGTGATTAACTGTGTCAAAGGCAGCAGACAGATCCAGTAAGATAAGTACAGATGACTTGGATTTCGCCTTTGCCAGTCTCAGGGCTTCTGAGAGCTGCGCGGTCTCCATGGAATGGCCGCTCTTGAACCCAGACTGGTTGCGGTCCAGGAGGTTGTTCTGGTTGTTAGGAAGTTTTTCATTAAATATATTGAAGCCTTTTTCGGTAAAATAATAATGAAGACATCACTTGATACCTCCTAAGTAGGCTAATACCTTTACTACACATTGCAAGTAAAAAAAACAAACTTTAGTGTGTGTGTTGTGTGTATGTGTGTGTAGGTCCGTGTAGATGGTTTAACAGGGAACATTCAGTTTGACCAGTACGGGAAGAGAATCAACTACTCAGTGACAATCATGGAGCTGAAGAACAATGGACCTGTAAAGGTAACTGAAGAATCAATTTGCCATCATGAATGCCATGACAACATGTAGCTATGTGGAAGATTTGACCTGTGGTGATCTGTGTGTGTGTTCGTAGATTGGCTATTGGAATGAGGTTGATAAGATGGTGGTGACAAAGTCAGATCTTTACCCTAACGACACCATGGGAATGGAAAACAAGACAGTCATCGTTACAACTATACTGGTAATGAACAAACCAATGCAGCGACTTTTTCACCACAACATCCATGAATGTGCAGGCCAGGTGAACAAACACCCATTAATGTAACAGTCGCAGTGGAATTTAGCAAAGATGCTGTTGCGAGGATTTCAGTATAAACAGAGTAAGTAAAACATATGCCAGGGAAATAGGCCTAACAGTTTTTGTGTGTATGTGTGTGCAGGAAGCCCCCTACGTAATGCTGAAGAAGAATGCTGAGCTGTTTCAAGACAATGACCGTTATGAAGGTATGTTTATATACTGTACAGTAGTCTGTCAGGATTAGTGTTGGCAACAGGGAAAAGGACCCAAATGCAGACCGCTTAATGGAGTATAATGTCAGATAACAGGCTGGGCAAACAGGTAGTAGGCAGGCATAAATCTTGAGCAGGCAGAACAAACACAGCAACGACGACAAACCGAGAAATGAACAAAGGTAAACCTCAATACCCAGAGGTAGGATGAGACACAGGTGAACTAAATCAACACATGTGAAAACACTCAAAGCAATCAAAGGGCAGGAAGCAAAACCACAAGACACATGAGGGAAAAGACAATTTACAAAATAAAACAGGAACTCAACAGCACATGACTCAAAACCCTAACTGTGTGTGTGTTTGTTTAATGATGCTCAATATATACTTTTTTAATTTAATTTAATGAATTTTTTAACATATGTGTTTATTAAAGCTACAGAAAAGGTGCTTTACAGTCACATTTTCCTGCCCTACATACAGGGTTATCAATAAATAACACAACAATGCTACTGCCACCAGCTAATGTAGCACCATCATACAGCTTCAAACCCAATGTGTATTTTCATACAATCCTTGCATACAATACACAGAATATGTTGGTAATATACTTTTTAAAAGCTGATGTCACCATCATACACAATCATTCTTGAGTGGGTACCTGCTGATTATTTGTATGTGGAACGTAAAAAGTAGTCACACTGTAGTCTGCATTCTAGGACGGTTGTCTAACACTGCTGATGTGTCTCTTTGTGCATGTATTTTCTTGTTTTTGTTTGTTAATCTTTTGACTGATGCTAGGTTACTGTGTTGACCTGGCCGCGGAGATTGCAAAGCATTGTGGTATACGCTACCAGCTAAGGATTGTGGGAGATGGCAAATACGGAGCAAGAGATGCAGAAACCAAGATCTGGAATGGTATGGTGGGAGAGCTGGTGTATGGGGTAAGATTTAAGGCACACATAAATATATAATTTTTAATAAAATTCAGTTTTGCTACTGCTCAAAGTAGCAGTGAGGGGTGTAGGTTTTGGTGAACTTTAGATGTTGTGAGTTCCTTCGTTGGCTGATGCCATGTCGCAGAGAGATTCTACTCCAGATGCACCCTGACAGGATTAATCAAATTGGGACCGGGTTTTTTTATGTAAGCCAGTCTTTGGCAATTTGACATAACACAAACCAGCACAATCGACCCTTGGGACTCGAAGCATTTTCCATTCTCCTTTAGTCATCCCTTGTTGGTCTGGAACATGAGTGTCAAGGCCAGGTTCCTGACATGACAGATAAACAAAAAAGTAAAAAGTGTAATAGGAAGGTGGTCCAGTGGATTAGATGGGCAGTTATATGTAGATGTCTGGGTAAGATGGGTGGTTAGGTGTTTGGAGAAGCAGCTAAATGGGGTTGGCGATAGGGGCAGCTGCTTGGCAACTGGGGGACCAGGGTTGAATCCCAGTCGGAGCATCCCACTTAAATGAGATGGTAAATCAGTGAAATACAACAGGATGGGTAAACTGGGTAACTGGCATAGTTGGTGCAAATTTGACTGGGTGGATGGTTAGAATGAATCAGCTAAATTCAGTGGTTAGGTAGTGAGGTAAGCAGCACAGGAAGCTGGTGACAAATGTACAATTCCCAGGTTGTCAAATACCAATGTTTTGTCTCGCCCTTGGCATCTCATACAAATATACAAGGTACCCATTATTGTCTGTATGAGACGCACCAGCTTTCAATTAAATCCAATTTAAAACCATCTGCAGCATTATTAGACGCCCAGAGGAAGTGCTCCACCCGTCCATTCACTTCTATATTAACCTGACCGAAGTCCAAAGAGAAGTAACTGAGAATCCATGGATCAACAGGAGTGGATCAGGAAAAATGTGCAGGCAGGTACAGATTCCAGATCAGGTTTCAGGATTTAGGTGACAGTTTTCAGAGGCTGCAACACAGAGGGGTGAAGGAACATTGACGATCTGGCAAGGACCAAGTGGGAATGGGCTGGTATACTTACAGGGGGTAACTGAGGAATGATGGTGAGCAGGTGGATGTGGGAGTCAGGTGACTGGAGCAGGTGGAGAAATCTGAGAGCATCTGGTTGACAGATGGAGAATGGCAAGTTATTTTTCATCACAACTTAAATTCAAAGTCACTCCAAAAAATGTGTTCTCATGTGTTCTCAGGGAATGTGAAGAGGGAGTCTACGCAAGAGATTTACTTAAAAAAGTCCTTACTACTAAGAGTTAACACAAAACAGCCCACAGGGTGTGTACGCCAGCCACATCAGCAATGAAAGCAGTGAGTGGCCGGTGTGCTGTGGAGGTGTTGGATGTGCAAAAGAAGAGGGTGCTGTAGGAAGGGAAAGAAAAGAGTGAGCATGTGAGCCAGCCTTTATATATAGGTGAATCACATGAGCCGATGAACCTCCACTGTCTGCCTCCCTGACAGTGGGAGGGGCATCACACCAGATAAAAAAGTCTCTTGTATGTTTCTTTCTGCTCATTGCAACACTCTCTCATTCTGTCTTTGTCTGTCCAACAGAAAGCAGATATAGCAGTTGCTCCCCTGACGATCACGCTTGTTCGTGAAGAGGTGATAGATTTCTCCAAACCCTTCATGTCTTTGGGAATCTCCATCATGATCAAAAAGCCGCAGAAATCCAAACCAGGAGTCTTCTCCTTTCTGGACCCACTGGCCTATGAAATCTGGATGTGCATTGTCTTTGCCTATATCGGAGTTAGTGTTGTACTCTTTCTGGTAAGTCAGTCTGTTTATGTGTATTCCCTCCAGAACTCTCAGGTACGGTCCTGTCACCATGGCTGTCAGCGGTTCCTAATGCGGGTGTGTTATCGGGGCGGCTTTGACTTGGTGGCAGGGCGGTCGTCCACCAATTGGAAAGTTGGCAGTTTGATTCCCCCAGCCATGTGTCGAAGTATCCTTGAGCAAGATACTGAACCCCAAAATTGCTCCCGAAGCTGTGCCAGTCCATTTACTATTTACTATTTACCATTTATTGGCATGCATGGATATTCTGCCGGAAATGTGAGTGTAGAGTCAGATCCCAATAATACACATAACGTGTCTGTTGAGACAGCTGAATTGATTTCAGGAGAGACGTCATTAAGAGTGAACAATATTTACTGAGTTTTATCTGTGTTTAGTTTTTATTCAGAAGCCACCGTGGAATACAGACCAAGTAAAGTGGTTTGGTTTCCATTTAGTTTTGCTTTTACTCTCCCCCTCTCTCTCCCTCACTGTTTTCTCTCGCTCTATACCTTTAAGGTATAGACCGAAATAACCCAGTACCAAGTAGTATTGAAACGTCTCCAGTCAAACAACACCTGCATTTGATCCTTTTTGTACCCAGATCTAGGGAAAAAAATCTCTATTTGTATGGTTATGCTCGTAATCCAATCACCGCAAGTGTTCTTCAATTTAATGATGTGTGATTGGCCCACTACAGCAGCTGCAGCTAGCAGCTACAGCTAGAAGCTACAAAAAGCAGCTAGAGCTAGCAGCTAGAGCTAGGAGGTACAGAAAGCAGCTACAGCTAGCAGCGGCGCTGCCTCTCCACACACACTGAAAACTTGCCAGTAGTTTCACACTCAAATTTATTCAATTATAATATTAATCCAATAATAATAAAATGAAATTTAAACAAATAACATTAAACATATGATGACGTACAATGTGCACATTTTACGGTTACAAAGATATGTTTCAAAATAATGTTGAACATAATGTGTCGTCCAGCACATCAGAAAAACCCAGGTACGTCTTCAAAGCGACTTTTGAAGGTTGGGCCTGAAGCTGGTCATCCACAAACAGCAGACTGACAACCTTTCACACTGTCTGGACATTTAACTTTTGCTTTAGTCAGTACTAAATCTTGCTTGTGTGCATTCTCTGTCTGAAAATAAATGCGTTTTCCTGTAGGTAAAGCGCAACAGGGAAACTCAAAGAAATAAATGATGATATCATTGTAGGTATCCAGATTCAGCCCCTATGAGTGGACGCTAGAGGAGCCAGAGGATGGAGCGTTGCCGCTGACAACCGAATCCACCAATGAATTTGGGATCTTTAACTCCCTTTGGTTCTCCCTGGGTGCATTCATGCGGCAGGGTTGTGACATCTCACCAAGGTTGGTATGGCAGTTAAACCATGACTCTACTTCAGATTCCTGTTTTCTGACACTGTAATAACAGCGTACCCTGGTCTGTGTGTGTGTCCAGGTCTCTGTCAGGTCGTATAGTGGGGGGGGTGTGGTGGTTTTTCACTCTGATCATTATCTCATCGTACACTGCCAACCTGGCTGCCTTCCTGACGGTGGAGAGGATGGTTTCTCCCATCGAGAGTGCTGAAGACCTGGCTAAACAGACAGAGATAGCATATGGAACCCTGGACTCTGGATCCACCAAGGAGTTCTTCAGGGTAAGGACTTCTTCACACTAATTAAAACGATTGCAGGTTACCACTAATGGAACCTACAGTTTCAGATGATTACAGGACACATACAAATCAAAGGACAAGTGACCATGTGGTGTGTTAGTAAGATGCTGTCCAATCTGTTCATTTGATGTTTGGCTGATGTTGGTGGAGAGCGCTGTCTTCTGTAGATCAGAGCTCAGAGTTCACCTAGATGCACGGAAAAGAATCCTGAAAAACAGAGTGAAATATAATTTCTGATTCTTACAGTTAGGGTGTGTGTTCTTACTGCTGATCAACAGTTTATAGAGTCATTTAAAGGCTGCAGGTATGTGTTCCCTGTGCAGTCCCACGGTGAAGTCCACTGCATTGTCAAACTGCAGTTACAAACGCCAGATCCACTATAATCATCTGGATTAAATGTCACACAACCAGCAATTGCCTGCTGGGGAAATTAACTAAGCCTGTCATAAATGACCAGCAGGGGCACAAACGTTGGTGGGGTCTTTAATAAGGCCGATGAGCTCAGCCGCAGATCATACAGATTTGTATGAAGTGCAGCTAAATAAGATCAGAATAATAATTTGACTCATGTTGCCCGTAAGAAGCTAAAGTTTTCTCCTGCTGAAGTTGGAATATGTATTGAGGAGAAGACAGCGTGTACTCATCCGGCAACAGGAAAGCTGTATGTGAGGAAGTATTAGTTCCCTTTCAAGGGAACTTCAACGCTGTGTCAGCTGACGCTATGGGGAACGCCTTCAGTGTGACTGCATCTGAATCAATTTAGACCAATCTTGATTGGGTTTAACGTCAACACGTGACGTACGCCGGCGGAACCGGAAGTATAAGGGGAGCTGGCTTCACTGTTGTTATCAGTCTTCTGATCTTCAGCAAGCGTGCTGGGTATCTGTGGAAATGAGTGTGAAGCGGTTTTTGCAGTGCTTTCTCCCTGCCTGCGGATTATCCCCACCGGCAACTCACGTGTTTTGGTTGGCTGTTTTGGGTTGAGAGCTCGCTCTGTCAGCCCTCGAGGTTGACCACGAGCAGCGTGAGCGTCTCCTCGGGAGCTCGCTCTGCTTGGTGCGGGTGAGAAACGGGAGAGACACGGCTCATCCGCTAATTCCCTCCCGTTTTCGGGACCGGAAGCCCGCATCGCTTCCGAAGACGGACCTGAGGGCCCAGCAGGCCTCACAGAAGAGGCCCTGACTCGAGCGTCGGGCCTCAGAGGGTGCCCCCCCCATTGTGCCCTCGGGAGTTCAGCCTCTTAACCCTGCCGCCGGTGGCGCTTCGGGTTAAGCGGCGAGTTCAATGCTACCGCTGCCTTTAGACCTGCACGGCTGTGCAGCAGTCAGGCCAGAGTTGTGTCCTCTACTGAGGCCTGTAGACGTTCCTTTCCGGTTAAATCTCGGCGTTCCATCGCTTCAGGGTACAGCAGCTCTCACATTGCAGGTTCGGGGGGCGGTCAGGCATGTACATGCTGATCCTCGGGGACCTCTTCTTCTTTTTTTCTGCCATGCCTTGCGGAGCAAAAGTTCTTTTGTCTTAAAGCTGAGGAATTTCACTATAATCGAGCGCGGGGGGGCATCGTCTGGTGGTGGTGGACCTAGGGAGCGCTGCGCCCGTTCGATGCATATGTCAAGCTCATCTTGGGCGAGCCCCAAACCGTCACGCAGCAGCTTCTCCACAAAATCACTCATTGTTGGAGAGTCCCGCTCTGCTGTCTGGGGTACCCCATAGATGCGGACGTTTTCCCTTCTTGTACGGCTCTCCAGGTCCATTAATTTGTCCTCCAACCTTATTTGTAACTTTATTATTTCCGTCATGGCATCTTCCGTGTTCTGAATCCTCTCCTCCGTCTTCTCAATCCGCCCTTCAGCCTCGTCCATTCTCTCGCTCATCTTAGACATTTCTTCCTTAATTTCCCCCAAACTCACACTGTTTTCTTGGCGAAAGTCCCTCAGTTTCTGAAGTACCAGATCTATGCTAGCCATGTCGTTTCACCGAGCAGTAGCAGTCCACCAGTGAGCGGCCTCGTGTCGAGCAGTGAATCACATTAACGTTAGCAGGGAAGCTAGCGCTATTTTCCCAGGTTTAAGCATGCACTATGTTGCTCCGTCGATACTTTAGTTTAGGTGTATTTTGCTTACCCCCTCACTTATCTACCTCCAGGCATTAAATTGCGTTGTCTTAATGGGGTAAATTTTTAAAATTTCATAGGGAGCCCGTTCACAGTGCTGCCATCACGTTGACGTTCAAACCGGAAGTCCGGAAGCACCGATTTGTTACTAGTTTCCTTCGTGGCACCTTGAGGATGAGGCCTCCGGTTCGAGTCAGAGTCCCTCTGTGGGATCTGACAGTGGCGCTGGATGGATTGACCACAGCACCGTTCGAGCCACGGGACAATGAATCAGACAGGTGTCTGGCCTTAAAGATGGCATTTCTGCTGGCCATGAGTGGGCGATCTGCAGTCCCTGTCGGTGGCTCCTGCTAACCTGGAGATCATTCCAGGCGCAGTTAGAGCCATCCTGCATCCCAGGCCGGGTTATGTACCTAAAGTACCAACTGAGGTGGCCCAGCCGGTAGTCCTGCAGGCGTTTCATCCTCCTTCAGAGTCGGCGGAACAGAAAGGTAGGCTGCAACTGCTTTGTCCAATCAGAGCCCTGGAGTTTATCTCCGGAGGACATCCCAGTGGCGCAATTCGGACCCATTGCTGGTATGCTTCGGGCCCCCTCGTAAGGGCTGCCCAGCTACCAAACATACTATTAGCAGGTGGATAGTTGAGGCTATCGTTTCGGCATACGAGGTGAGCGGTTGCTTTCACCACTGTCGATAAGAGCTCACTCCACACGGAGTATGGCATCCTCCAGAGCTTGGTGGTCGGGAACCCCCCTCTCTGATATATGCAATGCTGCGGGATGGTCCTCGCCTCACACCTTTGTGAGATTTTACGGCCTAGACCGCTTAAATAATCTGGGATCTGTGGCTCTCTTGTACATTTACATTTACATTTAGTCATTTAGCAAACACTTTTATCTAAAGCGACTTACATTTGAGGAAGACAATGGAAGCAATATAACAACACAAGGTAACAAGAAGCATAAGTGCATCAAAAAACGAGTCTGATTACAGCCTAGCACAGTATACAAAGCTAAGGATAGGAAGGGGTTTTTTTTTGTTTTTTTATTGAGGTAGAAAGGAAGAAGAGTTAGTGATTGTCAGTTAGGTGTTGACGGAAGAGATGCATTTTCAAGTGCTTTTTAAAGGTGGCTACAGAATCTGCTGATTTTGTAGAGGCAGGCAGATCATTCCACCAATGTGGAACGAATCCAGAGAAGGTGCGCGAGAGTGATTTTATTCCTTTTTGGCATGGTACCACCAGACGTTGTTCGTTTGCAGAGCGCAGGGACCTGGCAGGAGCGTAGGTCTGTATGAACAAGCAAAGATATGTTAGTGCAGAACCAGTGGTGGTCTTGTAAGCCAAGAGCATCGCTTTGTACTTGATGCGGGCGACAACAGAGAGCCAGTGTGACCTAATGAAGAGAGGGGTTACGTGCGCTCTCGTCGGCTCATTGAAGACCACTCTTGCCGCCGCGTTCTGGATCATCTGCAGAGGTTTGGTTGTGCAAGCAGGGAGACCAGCCAGCAGTGCATTGCAATAGTCCAGTTTGGACAGGACAAGAGCCTGGACTAGGACTTGTGTAGACTGCTCCGATAGGAAAGGTCTGATTTTCCTGATGTTGTAGAGGATGAATCTGTTGGACCGGGTGGTGCTGGCGACATGGCTTTTGAAGTTAAGTTGATCATCAATTACCACCCCCAAGTTTCTGACCGTGCTGGACGGAGTAACGTCGTTGAGCCTAGTTGAATGGAGAAGTCGTGGTGAATGACCAAGCCGAGGGATGTCATGTAGATGCAGAAGAGTAGGGGACCAAGCACCGAGCCCTGCGGCACCCCTGTATTGAGATGTTGGGACTCCGAGACCTTGTCTCTCCAGGATACTCTGAATGACCGACCCGAGAGGTACGATTTGAACCATCGCAATGCGATTCCAGACACACCCATAGCACTGAGAGTGGACAGGAGGACGTGGTGATTAACTGTGTCAAAGGCCGCAGACAGGTCCAGTAAGATAAGTATGGATGACTTGGATGTCGCCTTTGCCAGTCTCAGGGCTTTGACAACTGAGAGCAGCGCGGCCTCCGTGGAATGGCCGCTCTTGAAACCAGACTGGTTGCAGTCCAGGAGATTGTTCTGTGTGAGAAAGGAGGAGAGCTGGTTAAAAACAGCTCTTCCAGAGCTTTGGCAATGAAGGGAAGGAGGGAAACCGGTCTGTAGCTTTCTAATAGTGTCGGATTGAGAGTGGCTTTCTTCAGTAAAGGTGTGATGCGGGCTTCTTTGAAAGCTGTGGGGAACAACCCAGTGGTGAGGGAGGAGTTGATGATGTGGGTCAGAGCAGGGACAACAGACGGAGAGATGGCCTGAAGGAGATGGGTGGGGATGGGATCCAGCGGGCAGGTGGTAGGGTGGTTAGAATGAATGACCTTGGAAACTTCAGCTTCAGATAGACGAGAGAAAGAGGGGTGCAGACATGTATCTGGGATGCGTGCGAGGTCAACAGGTGGCGGCGCAGAGAATTGCCTGCTAATGGCGGTTGTTTTCTTGACAAAGAAAGACGCAAAGTCATCAGCTGTTAAATCCGATGAAGGTGGGGGAGCAGGCGGAGAAAGGAGAGCAGCGAAGGTTTTAAAGAGAGTGCGTGAGTCAGGTGAGTTGTTGATCTTAGAGCGGTAGTAGTCCGTTTTTGCAGAGGTGACATCAGCTGAGAAATTAGAGAGGAGAGACTGGTAGAGACATAGGTCAGCGGGATCTTTTGATTTATGCCATTTTCTCTCAGCTGACCGGAGGCTGGCGCGATGCTAATGTAGAACATCAGATAACCAGGGGGCAGACGAGGATGTGTGGGCTGGTCTAGATGTGAGAGGGCAGAAGTTGTCCAGGCAGGATTTAAGAGTGGAACACAGAGTGTCAGTGGCGCTGTCGGTGTTCAAGAGAGAGAGCTCCTCAGAGGGAGGGAGCGCCAACGAGACAGCAGAGGAAAAGCAGGAGGGAGCCAGCGTACGCAGTTCAGTTGATCAGAAGGCTGACGACAACAGTGAAGCTGGCTTCCCTTATACTTCCGGTTCCGCCGGCTTACATCACGTGTTGACGTTAAACCCAATCAAGATTGGTCTAAGTTGATACAGAGATTCAGAGGCAGTCACGCTGAAGGCGTTCCCCATAGCGCCAGCTGACGCAGTGTCTCGTTCCCTATCAGGGAACCATGGTTACATACGTAACCTGGTACGTTTATGTACAACTCGCCTGCTTTGAACTGGTTAAGTAGCAGTAACTGCACTAGTTAGTGCACTGCTTACTGCTCTTGTTTCCTATTTATTGAATATTTTTCAGCTTTTTTGTAGATGCCCATGTATGTACTGTCAATGTCAACAGCTAGGCTATACATACTCATCATTTAGAAACTGACAAATGATGACTGACTAACAGAGTTTAAGGAGCTGCAGTATTGTGTTGGAGGCAAAAATCCCAGAAACCAAAACTATCTAAATGGAGAGATACTGCTACTGCTTTTACTAATTTGGGTTAGCTGAGGCCCAGGTATATTTGAGGAACTAAAAAGTTCACTTCCTGTCTGTGCTTCTCTGTCCAATGTGGCAACAACCGCTACTATAACTTTTGATAGAATCAAAAGTTGTTCATTACATTTACTTCAACGATTAGAGAGCCTGCGTTCAGCAAAGCTGAAAAATGTAAGGATAAACATGGCAGGACAGAGAAAATGTGCTTTCAGGACTTAAACTGCTCTACTCTAGTTTGAACGTATAAACTTGGAATCTGTGTAGAAAAGAACTTTCCATTAAACCCTGATCCTGCTGCCATGTCGAAAGATTAAAAGAATTGACAAGTTATAGTTTGAATTATTATTCCTGCTGCTGTGTAATGGCTACAGGTGCTAAATAAAGTTAAAGGACAATCCTACACACAGAACGTCAGGGCTGTTTTCTGTGACAGTATAGGGAATTCAATTCAATTCAATTTTATTTATATAGCCCAGTATCACAAATCACATTTGCCTCAAAGGGCTTCACAATCTGTAACATACGACCCCCTCTGTCCTTAGACCCTCGATTCGAATAAGGAAAAACTACCCAAAAAAACCCTTTTAACAGGGGAAAAAATGATAGAAACCTCAGGAAGAGCAACAGAGGAGGGATCCCTCTCCCAGGACGGACAGACATGCAATAGATGTCGTAAGTACAGAATAGATTTATAGCATCAAAACTATAACATATACAGCCATGATGGCAAAATTGTTGTATATATATATTATTATGTTAGAAATGTTTAGGTGGTAAAACATAAGGGAAGATGCTGGGTCCAGACAGACAACCGAGCAGCTCCAGGTGGAGCCCAACGAGCAGGACCCGAGCCACTCGTCCCCTGCACCATAGACACAGCAGCACTGCCCCAGCAGGTCGCCATAGTAACAGATCCAGATACATCTCCGGACACTGAGATACCTGCTGAAAGTGACAGTAAGAAAGAAGAGACGGACGACAAAGCACAAAACTCCGGGAGAGGGAAGAAGTCAAGTTAGTGACATGCATTTATGGGATGAGAATGCATACGGATGGAGAGGAGGACAGAGGTGAAGAGAGAGAGGTGCATCATGGGAAGTCCCCCGACAGTCTAGGCCTATAGCAGCATAACTAAGGGATGGTTCAGGACTCTCCTGAGCCAGCCCTAACTATAAGCTTTATCAAAGACAAAAGTCTTTAGCCTATTCTTAAATGTGGAGATGGTGTCTGCCTCCCGAACCCGAACTGGGATCTGATTCCACAGGAGAGGAGCTTGATAGCTAAAGGCTCTGGCTCCCATTCTACTTTTGGAGACTCTAGGAACCACAAGTAACCCTGCATTCTGAGAGCGCAGTGTTCTAGTGGGGTCATAAGGTACTATGAGCTCTGTAAGATACGACGGTGCCTGACCATTAAGAGCTTTGTAGGTGAGGAGAAGGATTTTAAATTCTATTCTGGATTTCACAGGGAGCCAGTGCAGAGAAGATAATATTGGAGAAATATAATCTCTTTTCCAAGTTCCTGTCAGTACACGTGCTGCAGCGTTCTGAATCAACTGGAGAATCTTAAGGGACTTTTTCGGGCTGCCTGATAATTTGGAATTGCAGTAATCCAGCCTTGAAGTAACATATGCATGGATAAATTTTTTTGCATCATTTCGAGACAGGAAGTGCATGATTTTTGCAATGTTACGTAGGTGAAAAAAGGCAGTCCGTGAGGTTTGCTACATGTGGGAGTTGAAGGATAGATCCTGATCAAAGATAACTCCTAGGTTCGCCAGGACGTGATTAATTTTCTCTCTAATAGTCAAACTTTTATCATTAAAGAAGCTCATGAAGTCGTTACTGCTGAGGGCTACAGGAATACATGGCTCAATGGAGCTGTGGCTCTCTGTCAGCCTGGCTACAGTGCTGAAAAGAAACCCGGGGTTGTTCTTATTTTCCTCTATTAGTGATGAGTAGTAGGCTGCTCTGGCATTACGGAGGGCCTTCTTATATATTTTAAGACTATCTTGCCAGGCTAAACAAGATTCTCCTAGATAGTTGGAACGCCATTTTCTTTCAAGTTTTCGTGATGTTTGCTTTAATTTGCGGGTTTCAGCGTTATACCATGGAGCTACCCTTTTTTGTTTTATTATCTTCTTTTTAAGAGGAGCAACAGAATCAAGTGTTGTTCGCAGTGAACCTGCAGCACTATCAACAAGATGATCAATTTGGGACGGACTGAAATTTGCATAAGAGTTCTCTGTTATGTTAAGACATAGCATTGAGTTAAATTCAGATGGAATTTCTTCCTTAAATTTAGCTACAGCACTATCAGATAGACATCTACTGTAGTAGTATTTGACTACTGGTGTGTACTCCAGTAATAGGAGTTCAAAAGTTATTAAATAATGGTCTGATAGTGAAGGATTCTGTGGAAAGACTGTTATATGTTCAATTTCAATGCCGTATACCAGAACAAGGTCGAGGATGTGGCCAAAACAGTGCGTGGGTTCAGACGTTCATCTGTCTGCTACAGACTACCTTAATCACATTAACAAATATGTTTTGACCGACATTTAGGTCGTCAAAGATGGGAAATTGTAAAGCAAAGCAAAAGAGGCTAAACTGAAATGCCAAAAAAAAGGTTTTGAGATTTTGGAGAGGGCTGTGTGTGTACCTCAGTCTACTAAAGCCATGCAATTGTGGCTTTTGTGTTCTCTGTAATGTTTAAGTCCCAAATGTCGCTGCTAAATGTGGAGAGAAGCATGACGTCCAGACGTTATCCTGTGTGCGGAGGCAGCCTGTTTATCCCGTATAACTAGTCTATAAAGCAGTGGCTTTGTGGCTTCTTCTTCTTGGGTGTGAGATGCTGTTTGGGCAGCACAGAGCCTGAAAGCATGCCAAAATCAGGAGAGTTGGCAACCCTGATAAATACCTGCAGCCGCAACTGCTTCCTGAAAGAAGCTAAACTGTCATCATGTGTGCTCCCGATGCTGCAATTTGGGGGGTGTGTGTGAATAGTTAGTTTAATTTGTACTGATGGGCAGTTAGCTCCTGCCATCAGTGTATGAATGTGTGTCTGGGTAAATGTGATCTGTAGTGTGAAAGCGCTTTGAGTAGTCGGACAACTAGAAAGGCGCTATACAAGTACAGTACATTTACATACGAGGAGGGTCACGACAGGCGTTCCTGCTGACTGTTTCCCGCCGTTCCACTGATGGTGGCGGTAAGCAATCGGTGGCAGTGACACAACAAGGCAGGGGGAAAGAAGACTGACTGAAACATTGATTTAAATAAAGCAAGTTTTAAGATATTCTAAAAGTTGTCTTTGCAAATGTTTTGTAAGGCGATGCATTCACACGATTGTTGACAAGAACGTACCCTGTGCTTATGGGCATTACTGTGTACTTAAAGGAACCCAAGTTGTACAAGCTAAGTTGTAGTCTTATCTGTGTCTGTCTCTCTTTTTTAGCGCTCCAAAATCGCCTTGTTTGACAAGATGTGGCAGTACATGAAATCAGCCGAACCTTCCGTCTTCGTCAAGAAAACATCAGAGGGGGTCCTGCGCGTCAGGAAGTCCAAAGGGAAGTATGCCTACCTGCTAGAGTCCACCATGAACGAGTACATCGAGCAGAGGAAACCCTGCGACACCATGAAAGTGGGAGGAAACCTGGACTCCAAAGGCTACGGCATCGCCACGCCCAAAGGATCCCCATTAAGGTGGGTGGATCAGTATAACAATGCTAGCCAACCTGCACTGCCATGTACCATTCACACTACTAACCTGCTGCCTAGCATACTGTCCCTCTCCCCAATCACACAGCTCATTTCTCCACGCTCAAAACTTTGAAAGAGCAATTTTTAATAGTCAACTTGCAGTGGTGAGTTTCCCTCACCAAACGTAATCGGAATACACTTGCTGACCACCTGCTATAGTCAGGTGGTTTTTAGCCAGTGTGTGAGTTGTGGCTGTTTTCATGTGCAGCCTTGCTCAGAAAAATGAACCACCACGGGGAGCGACGTAGTCTGGTCCCAAGCCTTAGTGCCGACTGGGTGTTGCAGTATGCGAGTGTGAGGAATGGGGCATGGCGGCTTACTCGTTGTTATAATAATCCACCTACCCTGATGACATCATTTCAGTGGTTTGTATTTTTACCATGGTTACCACCTCTGACCAATGGCTAGTGGTGGTTGCTGTGGCGACTGGGGGAGGGCTGTTAAAGTTTTAGATTTCAGGTCTTAAAGAAAAACTTAATCACAAAAATTCTAACTATGTGTTGTACAGTTATCATGATACACTGGTCAGCGTGAAATATTCTCAGCCATCCGCTGCTTTATCTAGATCTATTCAAACTGACCTCATATTCTTTCTTGTGAGGAGAATTTGGTTGCAAGTTGTTCAGCTATTATGATGAGCTGGCTCTTTAAGACCTGGATCAAGGGATTGTTGCTGTCGATGAGTTTATGACCTAAACTAAATTTCCGTGTGTGTGTGTGTGTGTGTCTGCCTACGTATGTGTCCACATTTGTTTTCCATTAGAAATGTAATCTCTCCTTCCAAAAGAACTAGTTGGACATGTTTTCTATCTATATTATAGGTACATATTTTTCAGAACTTCCGCTTTTCTTTCAGTTTGAAGAGATTCTATTTGTGGTTTCTGCTGTCTCAGCATTCAATTCCATAAATCAGTTCCACAAACCAAGAGAAAAGACAAAATTAATATATACACACAAGAGGTATTTATCACTACACAGCCCTGCTGCCGGTTTCAGTTAGAGGTGGTAACGTGCAAAGAAACCCAGCAATGCGCCAACAAAGGCAGTGAAGAAGACTGCTAGCAAGCAAACGTGGACATAAATGATGCAGGATTTAAATTATGACATAAAGCCACAAATGAGAATCACATTCGACACGTTTGTTAGACCTCGAGGAAATACACAATGGGCCGCATGCAAGAACCAGTCATACCAAAATAATATACAATAATAAAAATCTAGAAAAACACTAGCAGAATAAGTAGGAGTGTCCTAACACAGAGACAGTCCCTCTCAGTCATCACTCATGACCCACTAGAAGTGTATGGTAGTGTCTGTATCTGCAGAGACGCTGCCCTCTGCCTGGATTGTAGTTTCTGGGCGTCGACCTTTGGGCAGTGGTGTGTAGCCTCCAGCCAATGGCAGCCTTGAGGTCGGGACTCTATACATAGCGAGCAGGTTACAGTCTCCATCCTCTGCTGTCTGTGTCATCGATATATTAAGAGCTGCAGGTGTGACCGAGCTACGCACACTCAGACAGGATGAAGGTAGCTTGTTCCGCATCAATGTGTGGAGGTTTGGCCGTGTTCATTTGTGCTTTAGAATGTAGCCGCCGTGAAAAAAAAAAAAAATCAGAAAATAACGTTCTGTTTCTCTGATTCCTTACTTTCTAACGCCGCGCCGTCTCTTCATTTACTCTCTGGCTCGCTCGACCACCACTGCTCACGCTCTCCCTCGGAGGAGGGGCCAATTTTGAGTCGCGTTTACCAACAGTAACCGATAAATCCTGCCCATTCTGCCTTTAATGTTTAACTGTGTAAATTAAGGGTTTTAAATGAGCTCATCTGGAAGTTCTTAATATAAACACCTATAAATATAAGAGAAGGATAGTGACACAAACCCCAAAACTACAACTTCCTGTCCAAACCCTATAAATGCAGTCTGCAAATAGATGGACAGGACATCTCTATTTAGCCCTGTACTCCAAAACATTGGATATGGAGTTAAAGTTACATCCACATCAGATGAACAGTACCCCCTTTTTTATTGAACATACATTAACACATTTTAGGGGCCAAACGAAAACACGTTTAAATAAAGTCATCATATTTAATATTTCGCATTAAATCTTATGCAGTCACCAACCTGAATTCTCTGACCCATAATCACTAGCAGACGCTTGGTATCTTCCCTGGTGACCCTTTACCAGGCCTGTACTGGCGCCAGGTTTGGAGACCCGGTGCCTCACATGGACAATCAGAAACACTCCACTAAGTGGCTAGACTACAGTGCCTTGCGAAAGTATTCGGCCCCCTTAAGTTAATACTTTGTAGCGCCACCTTTTGCTGCGATTACAGCTATAAGTCGCTTGGGGTATGTCTCTATCAGTTTTGCACATCGAGAGACTGAAATTTTTGCCCATTCCTCCTTGCAAAACAGCTCAAGCTTAGTGAGGTTGGATGGAGAGCATTTGTGAACAGCAGTTTTTAGTTCTTTCCCCAGATTCTCGATTGGATTCAGGTCTGGACTTTGACTTGGCCAGTCTAACACCTGGATAGGTTTATTTTTGAACCATTCCATTGTAGATTTTGCTTTGTGTTTTGGATCATTGTCTTGTTGAAGACAAATCGCCGTCCCAGTGTTAGGTCTTTTGCAGCGTCCATCAGGTTGTCTTCCAGAATGGTCCTGTATTTGGCTCCATCCATCTTCCCATCAATTTTAACCAGACTCCCTGTCCCAGCTGAAGAAAAGCAGGCCCGAACCATGATGCTGCCACCACGTTCAGGGTGATGAGCTGTGTTGCTTTTATGCCAAACATAACGTTTTGCATTTTTGCCAAAAAGTTCCATTTTGGTTTCAGCAGACCAGAGCACGTTCTTCTGCATGTTTGGTGTGCTTGTGGCAAACATTAAACAACACTTTTTATGGATATCTTTAAGAAATGGCTTTCTTCTTGCCACTCTTCCATAAAGGCCAGATTTGTGCAGTACACGACTGATTGTTGTCCTATGGACAGAGTCTCCCACCTCAGCTGTAGATCTCTGCAGTTCATCCAGAGTGATCATGGGCCTCTTGGCTGCATCTCTGAGCAGCCTTCTCCTTGTATGAGCTGAAGGTTTAGAGGGACGGCCAGGTCTTGGTAGATCTGCAGTGGTCTGATACTCCTTCCATTTCAATATTATCGCTTGCACAGTGCTCCTTGGGATGTTTAAAGCTTGGGAAATCTTTTTGTATCCAAATTCGCCTTTAAACGTCTTCACAACAGTATCTCGGACCTGCCTGGTGTGTTCCTTGTTCTTCATGATGCTCTCTGCGCTTTAAACGGACCTCTGAGACTATCACAGTGCAGGTGCATTTATACGGAGACTTGATTACACACAGGTGGATTGTATTTATCATCATTAGTCATTTAGGTCAACATTGGATCATTCAGAGATCCTCACTGAACTTCTGGAGAGAGTTTGCTGCACTGAAAGTAACGGGGCTGAATCATTTTGCACGCCCAATTTTTCAGTTTTTGATTTGTTAAAAAAGTTTGAAATATCCAATAAATTTCGTTCCACTTCATGATTGTGTCCCACTTGTTGTTGATTCTTCACAAAAAATTACAGTTTTGTATCTTTATGTTTGAAGCCTGAAATGTGGCAAAAGGTCGCAAAGTTCAAGGGGGCCGAATAATTTCGCAAGGCACTATATTCCCTCTTTGTGTTGGTTGTATGCGTTCAGGCTGTTTTCCTGCGCCATTGTCCCAAAATTTGAGGACTATATATTAAAGGAGGTACATATTCTAAACCATTCATCCGATGTGGATGTGAACACACTCAAACCCCCTTATGGCTGAAGGTCATCACTTTTTCCTCACACTTTATTTCAGCTTTGATCCAATATGCTGAAGTACAGAGACAAGCCAGGGAAAAATGTATGTTTGTCCTGCTGCTTACAGACTGCACCACGCTTCATTTGTTTCTATCTTAATGCAAATAATGATCCAGATACGTGTGTGTGTGTGTGTGTGTGTGTGTGTGTGTGTTGAGCTGCATGCCAGACCCTGAGTTTGTTCTCACTTTTGTGTCTTTTCAGCACACTCTGGATGGCTGTATGGTTTTGTCTACCCTGCTTTCTCTCTCTCTCCTCTGTCTCTCTGTGTTGCTGTCTCTGTCAGTTGGCTCTGAAAGATAACTTTCTTCTGCAGAATGTTTTTAATGATGATTGCAGTTAATTGTATTTGTCTAATTTGAAGGTAAAGCTGCATTAAGCGATATTTGAACACCAAATAGGGCAGTACTAACTCATTGCAATTAGTCTTATATCGTCCGGTACATTGGCTTATCCAGTTTAAAGCTGATTTGTTAGTTTTAACAAAGCAACCTGAACATTAGTTCTCTTTACTAACTAACCAGAGGGTGCTGGGCCCATCCTGACCTCCTGTTCCTCCCCTCCTCCGTGCATATGTACAGTATTCCTCTGCTGTTATCTGCCTCCAGGTCTGCTGTGTGGTCATTAGCTTAAACCAAAACTCATTTTGGAATATGCACAACGAAAGCACAATATCAGCTAAAATGCTCTTCAGACTACATTTTAACGCAGGGCCAATCTTTAAGACAGGACATCAAGATGAGGTCACCTGAAGGCCCTTATCATGTCAGGTATATTCAGTGCTCGATAGTCCCTATGTCCACAGTGATCCTGGGCCCCTTGGGGGCCCCTGTAGGTCTGGGGAGTCTGGAAGTTGTCTCTTTTCCCTTGTTGGTAATCCACTCTTGCCTGTTTCTCCCCACATGTTGAGCATCAGTCCAGTCTTCATATGAGTTAGCTTGATTTGACACAAATCTGGATTTTTCACTTTTACAAAACTTCAGGTTTATCAGGGGCTGTTGTTTTAGCAACAAGTGCAGCAAAATATTGTCAAATGAATGATTGCATATGATCATGTGTAACTTATTGTGAAAATAATCCAAATCTGTTTGGTGTCGTCATCATAAAAATATCTATACATATAGGTTAGGGATACTATGAGCAAAAGAAATATGCTCAACTTCTCTGACTGTTGTCAGACTTAAGACCCTTTTCTGTAGATGGTGATTTCCAGGGAAATTAATTAGCATGTCATTTAAAACCATATCAGTACAGCCAATCACAATATGTCACACCTGGCAAGAGCTACATGGCAACAAAGGTGTATCACCTTGTAATGTTTTTTGTCTCGCAGCAGCCAGTGCTCTTCCATTAAAAACTACACTCAGACATTAGCACTTTGGACACATCTTCTAGATGCTTTCAGTCCACAAAGGTGCGTCGGTAGTGTCTAGCCTGTGACTCCAGTAAAAGCAGATTTCTGGTAAAAAGCGGCAGCTGTTGGTTTGCCTCAGCCCCGGTCTCTGTAGATTTTATGACGTCAGACTTGATTCATCTCAGCAGGCCGTGGCTACAGAGTCTTCTGACAGTGTGTCTGGGCTGGTCTCTCCCCGGGCCACGGACACATTTACTTGCCATAATATGCACAGCTGATATCAGAGTGGATCTTTTCTAATGCAGGGCTTGCATCTGATGAAACTGTCACACTGTCTCTTGTCCATGGTACAAAATTGTCTGAGATTGGAAGTATGTGAGACTTTTCATACATTAATTTTGTGCCATTTATTTGGGACACACTCTATGTAAAAGGGCCTTAATAAAACCAGAAAATACAATATAGGGACATTTAAAGAGGATTTGTCTTAAAAACTTAAATGTATGAAATGTGCATCATGTACGAAAGAGCTACAGAGTTAGGTGTTGACTGTCAGTGAGATCAGCAGCACTAGCAACACGTTCACATTACTTGACTCAATTTTAATACCAAAAATATCGCTTAATGGAGCTTTACGTCTAACCCTTTGGTAGATCTACTGTGTGACTGCTGTTGTTGTACTATAGAATGGTAGAAGCAGAGACATATATTTCAATTTTCAGTCAGCAAAACTCTTGATTTGGAACTAAATACTAGTTGATTTATTCACTGAATTCCTGCAAACATTGTCTTCCACTTTCCCCATGTCTCTGCTCCTAGCTTGATCTTACTGGTGTCACTTAATGTGTTTTTCCCCATGTTTACAATCAAAGTTGATGAATCATGTTAGGTCAATGGCGGGTTCAGTTCAGAAAAAACAGAAAATTCAACTCTTTGGCATATGAAAATCATTAAATTCAAATTATGAAACAAAAATACAGCAAAGATCACTCAGTCCAAGACAAATTGCTGATACTGTGCAATATTTGCAACCAATCAAATCAAAGTGAACTGAGCCCAGACCTGGTTATTAGTCACATTTTTACACCACATAATATCTAGAGTATGTTAGATGTCATTACCCTCCCTTAATCACTAAATAATACACAAGATTTGCTTTTGACAAGCTTGCTTGATTTACCAGGCCACAGAACACCACACACCATTAGAAACAATTTCATCGCCTTTTGGTCCTGCCATTACATCCTTAATGTAAAAGCTCTTCCTGCTGTATTGTCTCCTCTCCGTTTCAAAAGATTATCAGGAAATGTAGGCTGTTTCAAATATACAAAAAATCTGGTGAAATGATACCACTGGGCTGGTTGCACAAAGATATATTATACTTGTCAGGTTTAGGTCAGTCTTGGATTTGCGCCGATGTAAGTTAATGAGACAGTTTCACTCAAATGAAGACTGAATCATTATTTAAATCCTCAAATCATTTAAGCAGTTTCATAAATTATGCCTGATATATATGTTATGTGGACTGATTAAGTAACCCAAATTTCTTTTTCTAACTTTGTTGGGTGTTTCACTAAGTTTACCAGGGTAGGGATTGTTATGCAGACCCTAATGCATTGGCCTCCAGCACTGTCTCGACAGGCCAAGGATGGCCCTAAGACATCTAGCCTGTAAAATGCAGGCCGACTAATCTGATTTAATTCCAGAGTACAGGGTTAGGTGACCCTTGGTCCAGCTGTTGAACTGTGTCCTCTAGGATTTCCGCTTGGTTTAAAGATAGCAGTGTAACAGCCTTCAGAGAGCACACTGACTGTGCTGCGTATCTGTACATCCTCTGAGGAGGAAGCTGAGATGGAACAGGGGTTAGGGTGAAGGAGAGCCACAGAAGGCTCAACCACTGGGGGTTCAGCCAGCCCCAGCTCATCCATTGCGGGATTCTCCAGCTTTGAGTAGCCCTTGATGAGAAGCATACTCTTGAAAGCACTGGACCAGCAACTGCTAATTTCTTTCACACAGGCGCGAAGTGCTGGGAACACCAGCTTTGTTGACGGTAGAGTTGTAGGGCTTTTTCCATTGGCACTTTTGGCCACACTGAGTCAAACCATGCTGCGCTGATTTGTGTTTCCATTACCAGTTTAGACAAAGGGCGCCGACCTCCTCCAATTCGGTTGGGGTGACGTTAGATGCTTCATTGGCTAAAGGTCTGTGTGTCAGTTTGACAGAATGCGGGGCTGAGCTGCACACACAGGCAGAGCAGAGAGGCTGGGGACAGGACGAAGTGCGTCACACAAACTTCACCAGGGTTGTGCAGAGGTGTGGCCGTGTTTATTAGTAGTTTATAACGTAACCGCCGTGAAATAATCAGATAATAATGTTTTATTTCTCAGATTCACTGATTTGTTCTCACTAAGGCCGCTCCCTCTCTTCATTCACTCTAATGCATGCGCGACCACCGCTGCTCCCTCTCTCTGGCTCACTCCCTCTAGACACACCTTCAAGCAGGTGGCCCTGTTGTAAAGGAGATGTAAATCCCTGTCGCGCTGGGCTGATGCACCGAGTCAAATCGAGTTGATCCAAGTCAGCACATGTGTATGGAAAAGAGGTACTGGTTGGAGCCTCTTACCGTCGTATATGTCTTGCTCCGCAACCTGGGCTGCCGGTCATTTTATGCCCAATTTGGATGCAGAACGTTTGCAAATTATAGGTTGTTTTAAACTGGGGAAAAAGCATCAGTTGCACTGGGGCGGCTCGACTGTTGGGCAGGAGAGGTGGAGTCATCTTCCTTTGTCCACCTCGTCCATGTCAAGGAGGCCAGAGTTAGCATCACCCTCTGCATCCTTGCTGGGAATAGTGGAGGAATGTCCGGGGATCCTGCATCCATCGTGCCCGCCAGGCTTGGAATAGCTGTGGCTTTTGGAGTGGCTCCTTACAGGAAAGGGGTCCAATTGTTGGCCACTTCCACTCTCAGCCTCCTCTAGGACTATTTATGGAATCAACCCACAGCGGCAACGTACCTGGGTATCAGCTAGCAGAGCTTGGGCCTGTTAAGCGCCCATGTCAGACATCATGCAGGGCTCAAGATGGAAGTCCTGCATGACGCATGGTACAGGTGGGATGTAGCCTTTTTTACAATCGTGCCTACCCTTTGGCAGCAGTGGCAGCCATAGACATTGTGACTGGAAAGGATGAGAGAATTATTTTGCCACACTAGGCAATTCAACACAGTAGTCTGTTTGTTGATAGCACTTGCTTACAGGTTTTCGCCCAAGCGAGCAAAAAAACTGTCACGTCACCATAATACGTTAGCTGAACTCCAGGTATTCAGCTCAGCTAACAAACGAATGTTAGCAGAAGGCTTATAAACAAATACAGGGTAGCCAGAAGAACAGCTTGCAGCTTACCTTGATTTGGACACTGCTCTGATTTAATTTGTGTAACATTAACAGCAAAGTACACTTATTGCAAAGAAATTACTCAGCACAATCTCAAACTGCATTTCGAGATGCATTTCTTAGCAGGTCGTCTGTTAAGCCGTTATCCAGGATAGCCTGGCCGAGCTGATGGAGCTAGGTGTAGTTTCTCATGGGAAGACAACGAGAATGACTTTGGCTGACCATGGTAATATGAAGGGGGCAGGGCCCCAAGCATGGTTTGACCTGTCTGTCACTGACAGACACGGAGTCATGGGAGCTTCCAAGGCAATTAGTGAAAACACAGAATGAGGTTAGAAAAAGAGCACTTTATTTTATAGGTTTGTTTCATTCTTACTATTCTGCAGGTATTTAACCTCTTGAGGGTCATTTGTATTTAACTGTTAATTATTAAGACATATTTTGGAAAGGGTTATGACATTTGTTAGCATTATTATAGGTAAGAGAGAAAGTGTTTGGTTGGTACTGTTGGTAAGTACTCTCATTAAAGACAAAGTACTAAAGTATTAAAGACAGCACCTAATATGTTACAGTTCTTTACAATTGGTAACACACATTTCTCTACACTGAGTTCACTTTTTCAAAAGTGTTCAGACAGCTCTCTTTACCAACATGCAGCAGAGCACCACAGTTAATCTAACATCCAAATTGCACTAATTCAACCGAAAAACTTCATACACATCTTAGGATCATTGTGTCACTCATTACACGATAACCTATAAAAACCCTAACAACAGCTAGCATTACAATATGTATCACTATTGTCTTTCAAGTATCTTTTATTGATTTATCATAAACCATGATTCAATTACAACAAATAAGGTCACTTCTTTAATGTATGGATTGTGTTGCCTCATAGTAGTCATCCATCAGAAATGCTGTAATATGCTTCAATAGGCATGTTTTGTTGCCATTTTTGCATGAAGTAATTCCAAGTGAAAACCAAAATGAAACTAACAAAACTCTAACTCTTCACTATACATACTTGTATATGAGAGCTACAGATATAGAAATACAAGAGTGCTGGTCAAACCTCTCTTCTGCATGTGGCTACAAGTTCTGATCCACATCACACCTTATGTCCTTTCATACAATCCACCTGGGAAAGAATCTTTTTGCATGTCTGATCCGTCCTGACAATCTTCTGCAGATGTGTCCAGCCATCCAGTATTCATTCTGTCCAAGAGGGACATCTGATCATGTGGATGGTACAGGGTGAAACCGGCTCTCAGATGGGAGAAATAATTTCAAATGGGTGCTCTTAAAAGAGAAAGGTAGATAGAGTTTTGAATCCAGAATGGAAAGATTGACATTTTCAATCTTCCCACAGGCAGTTCAAAACCAGTTTGTCTCATATATTCAGAGACCGTGGCGATTATTAAAAGCAGCAGTGCAAAGCGTCACTACGAGACAAAGCCTAGAGCATCTTTTGAGCAGCTTAACAAGGGGGATGGCATCCCCCCTCATCCCCCCTCAAATTGCCTCTTTGTCTTTGGTCATCAAGGAATAAAAATAGGCACTCAGTGTTGTATGTGCCAGTTAGGAATTCATGCATTTTTATTTCTTTTTTCCTTTTTAGATGTTGATGTAGCAAATTCCAGCCTGATTAACAGTAATTTTGTGTTAATTGTGTTTTTTTTTACGTAAATTTCACAGTTTTTACAATAGTATGTAAACATGCATAATGGAGTGTAAATATGCCAGGTTTTGGTGGTGGTTGAGTTTGAGTGAGAAAGCAAATTTGAAACATGTGTTCGTTGAATGCATTTTGTGTCAAAGGAAAGGAAAGTGAGCCACAGTTTAATCCACATTGACTTCTATTGAGAAATTTTTGAAAAAGTGAACTCAGTACAGAAAAATGTGTGTTACTGACCGTAAAACTTAATTACTGACTGTAAAAAACTGTAATGTGCAGTTTAACAGACCAAACTATAAAGTTCCCAGTGTTTTTGTAAATCGAAGGTAAGAATTATGAAGAATCTTCGTTTTTAAGAATTTCTGTACTTATTTTCCCCTGGATATTAAACGCTGCTCCGCCAACCTAGACTATATATAATATAATTAACATAACATAACATTAATCATAATATAATATAATGAGCTAATAAAGTGACTCCAGTGTGTGTCATTGAATAAATAGTCTTAGTCCCTTCCATGGCTGTGGGTACAGCCTGAGCCTGACTCAATAACATATAAGTAGTACTATGCAAACTAACTGTACATAGAAAATGAATCACAAAAGCAAAACATATATTGAAAATATTGTCAAGGAATTAAGTCAAAGATATATACAAAGTCATATAGTAACAAAAGACTTAATCCTAGACTGGTCATTGTAAGTTCCATTCCACTAATAATTAGTAGCAAATGACATAACCCTTTCCAAAAAATGTCCTAAGAAAAAAGAGTTACATACAGAAATATATTTAGAAAATGTTCAAGAAATTAACAGGAAATGAAGGGATCCATAAAATAAAGTATTTGCCTTTGCCTGTTTGTATCAAAGCTTAACAGCATAAAGTGACTCTTGTCAGCAAAACAGTTACAGTCACTTTTTTACTTTGTGGAGCTTCTGGGCTGGTCATGTGGGACAAACTAGAGTAGGTACTAGTTAAGTTTAATGAAAACATACCAGAAGTTTAAGCATACAATGCAAATGTAGTTTCCTTAAAACATGCTGTGCCCATGTGAACCCAAACTGAAAACAATTTTTTCAGACAAAGTTCCACAAGCCAGGATGCTCCACTACACATCCAATGCAATGTGGTTTTCATAGATTTATATGGAGACACAACGATCAACTAATTTATTTGTAGACAGTTATTTGTAGAAATTTGGACAGGCAGTAGAATACTATGACTCTCTTTTAAACAGATTTAACAGTTAAATCTTCTTCTTTTTCTTCTTTCTCTAGAGACGTGCCAATCTGTTGAGTGATGTTACAGAGTGGTGCCTCTTACCTTAGAAATGAATTTTGGCCTGTTTCCCCGTCAATTTGGTTGCCCATACCTTTACCTAACACAACGTTAAACCTTACCCCAACCTGTCATTTTCTGCGATATTTGACCTCAACCCAATCTTAGCCCTAAGTTTAACCAGTCATTTCTGTAAAGAAAGCGCATAATATATCTTTAAATTTAAAGGAAAACTAAGGTTCAGTATAATCTGGGATTTGTTTTTGTTGATTGGCCATCATTTCTAACAGTACTACTCACATTGGAACATGGTGACATCATAAAAAATAGGTCCAATGACCGAAGAAACAAGAGTAGTCAGATGATCACACAAGTTGTAAACAAGCCCCAGGTTAGTCAAATGTATTTGGAAGAGAAAAGGTGAAATTATTACCCCAACTGTCTGTTGTAAACATCCAACACAGTTTACACAACCACCTCTGGTTATTGTAGCCTACATGCTTGATGTGTTTGGTTTCAGTTGGCTTGTTTACAACCTCACTGGTCATCTGACTGCTGGTTTTTGTTGCCCCGTTAGACCCTTTTTCTGATGATGTCACCGGATTCCAAGATCTCAATTCTTTTTCTGAGAACAATGTTAACATAACCAATAAAGCCAATGGCCAGTTCTACGCAAAACGCATATGGGAGAAGGTTACCCTCAGGGCTTTCTGCCAGAAAAGTCTGGCAGAAAGCCCTCAAGGCAAACTTCCCCCACGTGCACGGAGGGAAGAGAAACAGACTCTCAGACAAACACTGCTAACACATTAAGCAGGCGACACCCAAGTTTTATTTAAGCCTTTTGGCAAGTTCTTCTGCTGGTGACGTTTGACATTTCAACTGGCAAGAACAATGGTCAATGCCAGCTAATATTGGGAAGCTGATACATGGATGTTTTGTATAGCGTTCTTTGCTAATATTTGCTGATGAGGGTGAGGAGAGAGAAATGATTCGCTGAGAGATTTGTAATTTATCAACCAAGAACCGGCTATCAGAACCCAACCCTATATCTATGGTTTTAAACAGTGATTCTGACTTAGACATATTACTTAATATTCTTATTTCCATGGTTATTTAGCAGGTTGAGCTTAGCTTCTAAGACATGTTAAAGCTAATCCTACTGATGAGTTTGCTGCTAAAACAAGAGAAGCATTCCAGCTGTGTGTGTTCTGTTTATGCCAATATATACATATATATATAACAGCCACTGTGTTCATGTAGAAATGCGGTGAACCTGGCGGTGTTAAAGTTGAACGAGCAGGGGCTACTGGACAAACTGAAAAACAAGTGGTGGTATGACAAGGGAGAATGCGGCAGCGGAGGAGGGGAGAGCAAGGTTAATACACACACACACACACACACACTAAAACACACAAACATGAAGCTAACATTGGGTTATCAGGTGTGAAATCAAAAAGTCTAAAGAAGCAGCACAGTTATAACGCCACATGTGAACACAAAAGGTAACATTTAGCAGTGCCAGGCTCTAGCCTTTCACAGAAATAGAAGAACAAATGGGTTCTCATAGATGTTAGGTAGAGATACCAGATTTAGCAGTTGCTGATAAGCACCACCAACAGGTAGCGTCGTAGTCTGTGCTGCTTCTTCCACCGCTGTGTTGCACCCTGTTTGGTTGAGGTCAGGGTTAGGGCAGGCTTCAGGGGTAAGGCCAGGGTCAGTTGACCTCACACCAGATGGCAGCAACATTGCAGGAGAAGGGCTGTCGATAAAGAGTTTGTGCAACCTGGCCAAACTCTGTTTATCTATGGCTCTGGCCTGGAGCAATACTACTGCTGCTGCAAAAGCAGAAAGGCTTTTCACTGCAGCGCCTCTCATTCTCCGTCTCAGGGGCCAAACAGACGGGCCCTGACAACACAGGACTTCATCTTAAACAGCTTTGTCCAATTATTCAAATGGCCTACACAGTCTTCATGTCCAGCTTGTCCAACATGTTAGTATTTGACGGGAGATGGAGAGATGACTTAAATAGTTGCTCTAAAACTCTCTCCTGCCAAATGAACTAATCACATTTGGTATGGTCTTTAAATTGAAAGTAATGTGTCAAAATATTGTAAAGCCAAGCTTTAATGTGCTATCATTCATGACAGATGACGTTTCTGCAAATAACATTAGTGGACCCTGTCTTGGTTTCAAGACCAGAGTCTGAGAACCGCTGCCCTACTAATAACATAAGATAACATTGATAATGATGTTATTTATGTTATTCCCATTGAAGAGTACCAGTTAACCTTGCCGTATTGAAACTGAATGAGCAAGGGACCCTAGACAAGATGAAAAACAAGTGGTGGTACGATAAAGGAGAGTGTGGCTTCAAGGACTCCACCAATAAGGTTAGTTGTATATGTCTGTGGATCAATCAAACACACTGTTCACACATTCAACATGCACAGTAATCTTGGTTCTGTATGTATCAGGATATCTGAACTTAAAGATTACAGTAGTCCAGTATGTCCAAGTGTAAAACTAATATAGGAAATGTATGTTATAGCTGCATGTAAAGTCCAGGACACCCTCAGGTTAAAACATGACAAACGTTACTGAGAATAGAAACAAGTGGTGTCCTGAAAACAGTGGAACACAGAACCATTAAATCCACTGCGTACGGCACTTAGGCTCACTGAAGTGTGAATATTCGTTATTCTGTTTCTCTGTTTTAACAGAAGTGAAAGTCTGTCTGTCTGAAACCCTATTAGACGTCCTTAGTTGTCAAGGTATTGTCTGTAAAGTGGAGATTTATTTACAATAATTACACATCTACACAGAACAGGTGATACGTTGTTTCATGGGATAATGAAAGGGATCATGAAAGGGTCGTCCACCAATCGGAAGGTCGGCGGTTCGATCCCGGGTCCATTTGATTGCAGGTTAGAGAGACGTGACAAAGGCATTAGAACTCGAGCTGATACAATTAGGTGACAAAGTCAAGACAATCTTTAAGCGCCTGGTTACACGAGCAACAGTAATATTTTGGACCAAAATGAGTTAATTCCAGTGAAATCGCCAAGATCAGGGCAAATCTGTGTGCAGCTTTCACATGCAGTTAAGCTTTGTTGACTTGCCAGATTGCACCCATGAAAGATTGCAAATGGTTAGACAGTGCCGGGTAGCAAGCCAGCCGCAGTAGCCATTAGGTCACCAAGCTAACCAATAATAGAAGAGCAATGACGTAACTGTATGAGAAGGAAAATTCAAGGGGAGACACCAAGGGGGGAAAACATAATTTTTTTATGCATTAGTCAATGTTGAGATTTTTGGGATATTTTGCTTCCATAACATATGCCTCTTATTTCAGACAGAAAACATCCAAAACACACATTTAGGTGTTTATTTTAGTTCAGATGTCTGTTCTGGAAATATATGCAAAAAGTGCTCATTTAATTGGATGATGCCTCATTTGCATATTTAAAGATTTCAGAATTTCAGAAGTATATAAAATAATTGTCTTAATGTAAGTAATCCACTGGAAAGGTTTCATGGTGATATCAATATTAGTTAAATCATTTGCCCTAATCACCTGGGGCGTCTCCCCTTAAATAGATGAATTAATCAGGTAATTTAGTGATAACTTTAGTGTGGTGGTTTGACAATCCTACTACGTAAGGAGGTGAGAAAGATATTAATGATGAGAAGATTTAGGGAACAGCTAGTTAGCATAATAGGTGGCATTTGGTGAAGGGTGACGACCGGAAGGTGAATGCGGTCTGTATGCAGTCCTGCATTCATTGCGAGGTGAGTGGAGGCTAACCCAGCATGGATGAAAGTAAGGGGGGAAGCCCTGGCCATACTGTTGCTATTCTAATGGCCGAATGTTGATTTTTAAGGTGTGCTGCAGGCTATGTGACTGGCTCCCAACCACAGCAATGCATGAAAAGCCAGCCAGATTTCTGGTTGGCCAGCCCTGTTAAGCATTAGAGCGCTGATATACTAGCTTTTGAACTACGCTTTAGCATGCGCACGGTGGCTGCAGAGACTGCCAGCTAGCAAACATTGATGTAATTAATGCAGGTTCCTAAAATATTCAAAGAATCATTTGTAGATGTTTTATTAGGAAGAAATGCATTGTGTTTATCCATGACCACTGTTTTGTTAAGAAACTGAATTCTGTGGTTGAAGGACTCAGTATGAGTATAACGACTTATTTTCTGACCACATCTAAAGGCAAAAGTGTTTCTTCCGGTTCTGAACGGCCACACTGGAAGGCAGCGTGAAAAAAAGGATTTCCATGGCACAGCAGGGAGAGACTCAATGAATCGTACAAATGGGGAGAACGCTGCATTGTCTGATTATTGGGTGTCCCTTTCAGAATGTTACAAATGTCGCTGGAAGCATTTCTTTTCAAATTGTTGAAGTATAATCTCCTCAGAGTACCTTCAAGAACATACTAGACATACTTTGACCTCCAAGTAAAGTGGTTTAGATAATCTGGAGAAAGCGTTGGCTCGAGGCTGTTGCCCCTTAGGACCTGTGTTAGCGATGTAGCTGCATTCTGAGATTTCAGCACTGACTTTGTTGAGTACAGTGTTATCAGACCTCACCGAAATGACAGCCAGAGCTGTTTGTGGAGAAAACTTGAAAGTCTCATTGGATGGTATTGAATAATTTACTAAGTTTTTCACGATAGTCAGTATGTGCAAACACACACACATGAATACAGTAGATACACAGGTACACACTGATTTACACACAGAAAAACTGGTGAAGGGCAAGAATGTTTTAAATGTGTGCAGGTCAGGTTTAGTGTAGTTGTCTGTGACACTGTTCTGTCCTAATCTAAAGCTCTCATATGTATTTATGATGAGTTACCTGTGTGTAGATGACAGATTACCGTAAAACTTCAATTAAAAGCAGAGCCCCAATTAGACGCCGATCCCTTTTACTGGCCGAGTGTGGCTACACCTTTTGGCAAATAAACGCAGGTCTCAATAAGACGCTGGGTCTGGTTTTTAGTTCTTGCTTAAAGCCCACCAGGTCGTCCGTTTGAGCTGGTTCTATGCTGCTTAGATCGCGCATACATATAGACATGGTCCACATCGTTCATTCAGTTAGATTCCTCATACTGAAACCCTGAGCACCAAAGTAAAATTCATTCCGATTTACCGGTCGGCACGATAAACAGGGGTGACGGGGGAAAAGTGGTGACTGGTTACCATTGAAGTGGTCATAAAGTCTGAATATGTGTGTCCATTCCTCGATTATTTGCCATGTTTCCCATGTTTGCTGAGCAAGAGTTTTGTGCAAAAGGAATGAAAGGCCTGTCCCAAAGCCTAATACAGGCAGGTTCAGGGATTGAAGCAAATAAAAGCCCGGGCTATTAATTGAAGTTTTACAGTAGTTCACTGGTAGTGTGTCAGTCATTAAAGTTAGCTGCTAACGTAAAAACACCCCACTAACACTTGTCTTTGGGTGGCTTTTTCCCCTGTGTGTGTGTGTGCTAGGAGAAGACCAGTGCTCTGTCTCTAAGTAATGTAGCAGGAGTCTTCTACATCCTGGTCGGAGGTCTGGGTCTGGCCATGATGGTAGCACTCGTAGAGTTCTGCTACAAGAGCCGTGCTGAGGCCAAGAAAATGAAGGTATGTGTTCTTGTCTAAAACATTTTTAATTTTAATTGACTTTCTATCTTAAATATAATTAGTATTCTTGCAATATTCTTGGCATTTAATCTGCTACATGTAGGATTCTCACTAAAAACATACTGTCTGAATCGGAATTTGTGTGAGGAGTAATGTTACAAGACAAATGAACAAATGCCTTCCAGTCAGAAAAGCAGGAGAGCCAAAACCTGTGTGGTTAATGTGGTGTGTGTTGTAGTATTTCCATACGTGTGAAATTCATACCTCATGGAAGTTAACTCAATGGAAGAAATAGTATGCCAGTGTTTTTTATGATACTATCCAAGTAGCAAGGTAACACTCAGGTACCAGTTTATTAGGTATACCTTTAAGACCATGGCACACTACTCAAACATTCTCCAACAAACACAGATGTTTGTTTGGTGTGCCATGGCCTTGAAGGTACACCTAATAAACTGGTACCTTGCTTGGAATCATGTTCAAGTCGACTTGTTCATTCCCTGTT
The DNA here is from genome assembly GCA_011952105.1 of Coreoperca whiteheadi. Lineage (NCBI taxonomy): Eukaryota > Metazoa > Chordata > Actinopteri > Centrarchiformes > Sinipercidae > Coreoperca > Coreoperca whiteheadi. Next base: position 31,037,001 of record CM022472.1, on the reverse strand, counting down.
TGTCCGTGTTTGATGAAGCTTGGTCAGTTTGCCATGCTTTCAAACGGTACACATATAGTACGTGTACCAGATGCAAGATGTCTGCAGTGTGTAGGCGCTATAGAAGCATCAGTCCACACTGATGTGGACCTCCACTATGGCGTCACTGTCCTCAGGACCAGCTGTCTTTTCAGCAGCACAGCTAAAAGACAGTGGCCGGAACCAGCAACAGTGTCTTTACCAGGCTGACTTAATGGAGACAAAACTGCTTTTAAGTATACAGATAGAAAATGAGTGTTGTCTTTATTTATCTTTGTCTCGCGGTCTTCAGAGTATAGTGTCCTCTGTAGGCAAATGGCTAATGGTGATGATTACATGCCAGACACTGTGAATGGCACAATGGTCGCTTCTGCTTTCTTACTCTCCACCCTGTCTGTTGCAGCATAGGAACTGTTCAAGGATGAATGTTAAAATTATTTTAAAAACTCATAAAGTAATGTTTGACATACGCTGTGTGAATGTGTGTACGGGGGTGGGGGGGTAAGCAGTTGATTTAGTTTGAAGCCATTTTACATAGACAACTTAAAGATGCTCTAACATGATCAGCACTTAAAGCCTGGCTGAATTAGTTAAGAAGACCCTTTATCGTGATCTCACCATGGTGTTGTGCTGCTCCAGAGTCAGGGCTGACAGCTCACCTGGTAGAGCCGAACGTGCAAGGCTGAGTCCAGCCTGCGGCCCTTTGGTGCACCTCCTCCCTCCTCTCTCTCTTCAACTGTCGCTATGAAACAAAGGCAAAAATCATCTTTAAATGATTCATTTGGCACCGTTACTGTCACTCATCTCAGCACAGGGAGTCTGAAAGCAGCAGAGAGTGTGCCCAGCGACACCAACTGTCATTAGAGTAGAGCAGCCAAAAACTGTACTCAAGTAAAGGTAATGTTACTTTGTAAAGTCATTGCTTGAAAGAAACAAACATACTCCTGGATTTATTTTTGATGAAATGACAAGTCATCATCTCCAGGTTAGACAACCAGCCACATGTACACATATATGCAGGACAATCTTCCCAGTCTGTATCTCAGTAAGGGTGCTGTCACACAATATTACATTAATATTACCCTCTATTAAGTACACCAATAAGTAAAGACTTTTTTAGTGACATTCTTTGCTTGTTGTCTCTCTCCTGTATTACATTATGATTTGGTAAATAAATCAGCAGATCATGTGCATGTGTATAATAGACCATGTCTGTTTATGTCAAGAAGGAAATATAAAGAGTGTCAACATGTGACAGTGTCCGTAAAGTTTCATCATTCCAGAGTACATGTCCCAGTTCCCACCACAGATTAGGTGTGAGGTCTCTCCAGTCAGGAGAAAGGGCCTTCATGTCATGAATTGCCTGTTAAATACAGGTGTGTCCCCTTATTTGAAAGCCATAACGTTACCGTTACTCCTGCTGTAGCTTCAGCCGTTATCCTGCTTTGAGTTGTGTGGAGGCGTGGCTTCGCCAGGCCAGCACACCTGGGACCAGCTGACCACCTGCCTCTTAACGGAGCCTGAATGCATAAAATGCTAAATAAATAAAAGTTTCAAGATGAATGCATCAATATGTATCGGAGTAAAAGTAAGGATTTTTCTCTACAATCTACTCAAGTAAGAGTAAAAGGTATGCTGCACTAAATCGACTCTGACAAGTACAAGTTACTGAAATGTAACGATGATGTAACCGTGCATATGCAAACAGAGGCCTTTGACTATATTATTACACCATAATTATGTAATACTGTTCCACTGTAATTACCAAAGAACACACACATCCATGTGGTAATTCCATTGATTGAATTGGATCGGCTCAGTTTTCCTCTTCCTCTCTCATCTCCATCACCTTCTCTCTCTCTTTTTCTCTCAGTCTCCTCGTCTTGTCCCGTATCGCTTCCCTTCCCTGAGCTTTGACTTTTCATTGTCAACTGCCTCAGTGAAGAAAGTTAACACTGAAACACCTAATCTCGCAATGAAAATAAATATATATAGGGGTACCTCATTTTAACATGAATTTCAACTAATTCACTCAAGTGAAACTAACTAGCCGGCATCGTGATGGATGGAAACTGTTTAACGTAGCGTGACTGCACAGGAGCAGTTATTCAGATGGTGTCTGGCATTGAACTACCAGCAGTCCACAAGTAAAGTCCTCTAGTTACACATGGAATGGATTCAGCTGCCTGTCCGGTTTCCTCAGGCTGTTGACATAATCAACGAACCACTGTGTTTTTGTAGTAACGACAAGGTCATCCACTTCACCACCCACCCACACACACACACACAAGCAATGATGGTGAGCAGATGAGCAAGTCAGTAATTTTACCGTATCTTTGCTGCACCAAAGTGAAGTTAATTTTAGGCAATAATTTCACAACTTTTATCACATACACCTCGGAAAAAATACAGCGGTCCGGCCCTTAATGACCTCAATGGTGGATGGATCACATTCCTACATCCATATTCCTACATACATACATATGGAAGAAACACAATCCAAATCAAGTCTCATAGATCGTTAAAATGATCTGTAATTGTCAAGTCAATAACTCTTCCCAGATGTGTTCCAACTCCTGATTGGGAAACTATAGGAATATTACACTGGGCTTATAATGATAAACTACATAGACTAGTGCTCAGAGTAAAACAATTCCACTAAGTGTTTGACAGCCGTGCTTCACTCTTCGCCAGAGTGTCCAAGACATATGGCCACACAACTTACAAAGTTGAGTCCTGATCTTTGATCTAAGGTGTTCTGGCTGCAGGTACACCTATAAACTGACCTAGAATCATCGTACTTTTGTGGTGGAGGATTTTGTGTGCCGCAGTAATGCTGGGAGCTGTGTTGTTGGGGGCAATAGCCACTGGTAGGGTCTCCCATGGCACTTTAATCTAGACTTAAAACAATTCAAACACTTGAAGGTATAGGCATCTTTGGAATATGGAAATATGCAGAGTAGGACCTCTTCTTGGAGCCATGCCTGGGAGGGGAGAGCACTGGTGAGCACCTGGTAGCCATGCCTGCGTCGCTGGGGCCCAGTCCAGCTCAACCCAAAGAAGTTACAAGGGCCCTCTCCCATGTGGCCCGGCCACCTGCAAAACTTAGGGGTCCTGGTGCACTGCCAATCAGGTGGCAAAAACTGGCTCCTGGGATGTGGAGTCTACCAAGATTTTATTTAGGTAAAAGTTGTATTTAGAATTATTCTGGCTTTTTGGGAGCCAAACCAGAGGATGATATTTTTAAAAGCACTATCTAGAAACACGGTTATCTCATTTGTATTCTTATTTCTATATTGATGTATGTGTATTCTTGTATTATTTCCAATATGGAATTTGGGCCTTGGGAGTACACACACACGTGCAGATGCTATTTACTGTAAAAAACAAAACAAAAGAGTAACCAACTCTTTACCACATTCTCTCTCTCTCTCTCTCTCTCTCTCTCTCTCTCTCTCTCTCTCTCTCTCTCTATTGTAATGCAAACCCGTATTGCTTTTGCAGTTATCAATTATTGGTGCTTTCAGAACTCAAACTGTTGTTGTCACTTGACTCAGTAGCAACAGTCACACAGCTAAAGAGTCATCGTTGTTCCATAAGCACAGTCCCTATAGTAACAATGACTTTATTTTTGTTATAAAGGTGGCAGCCAACACCTTGTCGTCCCCCCAGAACACAGGAAACTACACACACACTCTGTCTTCTCCTCAACATGCCCCCAACTTCAACCTGCTGTCCCCCAGCCACCAGCCAAACTACGCCACCTATAAAGAGGGCTACAACGTTTACGGCATTGAAAGCGTCAAGATCTAACACGGGTAGGAGAGTGATGATTGATGGCTACAACTTTCCTCACCTCACAGTCATAGACAATTATTAGACAATTCACTTTTAATTGGCATTAATACATACCATCAAGCAAGAACTCAAAAAACAGCTGCATTCGCATGGTGGTGGTGCATAGCAGCTTCAATGGCAAACATTGTTGAGCTACCATCAATGAAACGCATTTCCTGAGATAATCAGGGAATGAGAACAGTATTTCTGTTATAAAAAGCAACGGAGTGGTATGACTTGACTAGATTATGTAGAAAAGGGTTAGGTACGGCTTGGAAAAAGAGATGACCAGAAACAAATAGGTCTACCACTGCAATGACCATTAAGGCAAACGCTGTATGTCTAAAATGACAGACATGTGTCAACGCAGTCCTCATGTTTTCCTTTTCCTCAAAAGCTAAACCAGTGATAGCCTTGTCCTGTCCAAAGACTAAAACCTGATGCCAGGTTTTAGTTTGGCTTATTACATGTAATAGTAATCCATAGTATAACCTGCTCTCAAAAGAAAAACCAAAAATGAGCATGACACACCATGCTTTCAAACTGTGGGATTGTATCAATATCAATGTATACGGATTATTAGTCTGTTGGATTATTCCAATCATCACAACAATGAGACAGACGTTGCCATTGAGGTTGGCTAGCATTGCTGAGTGGTATGATTTACTGTATATGGGAATGCAGCAGCTGTTCTTTATGAACAATGGTAACATGGAGACCCTAACAGAGTGTAGATTAACACTGCATACAAGGTATCTGGTCAAAACTGTGTATGGCTGTGATACTCCTTTCCTTTGTTCACTCATTACCCAACAGCTCACTCGCCTCCTCTATCCCTTTCCTGACCTCTCATCTTTACCACTCGTCCTACCCTCTCTGCACTCCTCCTCCTCTTCCTTTTTTCCTCTCCTCACTTTTTCTCTCCTCCTTGTCTTCTCACCTACCTCCACTTTTTCCTTTTTTCCTTTCCTGATCCTCAGTGCTTTCCCTGTTTCTCCTACTCCTTTCTCGCTTTCTAGCCAATCATCCTCTTTAATGGACTGACTCATTGGCCAATCACTCCCATATGTCCTAAAGTCAGCTTTTCATTAGGCAGCCCCATAATCTCATTTTAAAGATGGGGTGGTTGGGACTGGTAGCATCATCAAACAGTGGACACCTTGGTAGAACAAATGTAAGTGTAACACCACTGTATTGCTGTGGTGAATACCACTGTTCCCTTTCGGGCTGTTTACTCGGTGCAAGACATACAGTGTGGGATATCACACCCCTGCAAGGCCTGATTGAAGACACCTCTATTCATGCCTAAAAGGCCTGTGGCATATGTGAGGCCCAATCTGCACATTTATGTGTCAGTCTCCAGAGTCATTGCTCAGTTCTTACGCTCTTCTCCTTGTCTACAACACCATTTCATTAGTGAGATGGGAACTGCCTCAGAATCAGCTTAAATGTTCCAGTTGGGAACCACAACAACAGCCTCATTTAGTTAGTTATAGCTAATATTCAGGCACCATTGTTCCAAATGTTAGCTGAATTGTTTAATCTTTGATCGGCCAGTTCATTTTTACGCTTACAGAAGTACCCTGAGTGTTGACGCTAAGAAAACGGTTTCTGTCCGCCTTCCACAAGTGTGGTTTTCTTTGTACGAAAAGGACCAGCTTGAAGTCAGTCCTGTCTGCCTGAGGATTATAGCCACTAGGAGAGCATTGGCTAAGCTCGAGTTGTCGAGCACTCAACCCTGGAATGGTGGGTCACGTTTTTGGAAAAAAACGACCTCTTCCTCTCGAAGTCAGGAGATCCAGCTTGGTCTGAGTCAGACGGCATAGAGTGTTGGTCCACTCCAGTAGTTGTGTTGACCATAAGGAATATATGTAGGGGTTAGCCGAGTTGGAGTAGGAGGGCTCTGAGAGCACTAGCTAGCAGCACCTTGAGCTCGCTTGTGGCCACAATGGTTACCATGGTCTGTTGGAGGATGAACAAGAGGCTTTACCTTTAAACCAGAGCGATGCTCCTGCATCGTTCAGCCAGGATGACACATTATCTTTCTCCCTGTACTGTTGGGCACCCGAGAAATTGGCATTGGACTGGAGCTCTCCTTTGCTGACTGAAAAGCTGTCGAAGTTCACATTCTCCATGTCATGGTGCTCGGTTAGTATTTCATTTTAGGTGGAGCTGAAAATGTGGGTTTGGTCAGTCTGCCAGCTATTGAGCCATTTTTGTCTTCTCTAGAACCTTGCCATAACCAGGGGTGACTGGTTTTCAGCAGTGCAGCTACAGACAATTTACCAGGAGTCGACAGTCTCCATTTGGGCCCTTTATGCTACAATGCTACAAGCGTATTAGGTGATTTGTCTGGTGAAGCTTGGAGCACAGATGCTCCTAGAGAGTCCATTGACGGCCCTGCTCAACAAGATCTACTAGACTACATCCCCTAACACAGTGTCACAATTCCCTCTTTCTGCACACAAATGCACTTTCAGTTTTCGAAAGTCATTAAGTAATGCCATTCTCTACTTGCTCACCAGAAGGCACCAGCTTTTCTCCCTACGGTCCCGCAGGTCAGTTTGCAGTTGGTTCCTGGGATGATGCACATGCGCAGATTCAGGATGTGCAGAGAGAAAAGTTGCACTGGGTTATCGGTTACAGTTTTGGGTATGACAACTGTGTCTGTGACAACTGTGTTAACAACATAGTTGTTCACAAGGCTGGGCAAGAGAGCAGTACAGGTGGTTCTCCCTTTAATGGTGAACAAAGGTTGTTAGACCCTTAATTTTGTTGCTCCAAAGAAAGAGGGGTTTTTTGCCCCATTTTACAGGGTATATGTTAAACCTGTTGGCGGTGGCACAGATGTGGGATCGTTATTAGCAGTAGCTGATACCTCAAGGGAGAATTCTTACTGCCCCCTGTTTTTTTTGTATAACACATAATGACCTAGGCCTGAGGTTAAGTCCAGTGTTTCTTCATGGGATATGACACAAGATTGCACTGCTTGCTTTGTCTTCTACAAAGAGAGTGGGTGATCTCCATGCGTAGTCTCTGCATCCTTCTTGCACCCAGTTAGCTTCAAATGATTTCAAGCTTACATTATGCCTGAATGTACTTAAGTAACTAAGGTTCCTGTATAGGGGCTTTCAAGAACTTTTGTCCATTTACATTTAGTCATTTAGCAGACGTTTTTATCCAAAGCGACTTACACTCTCACATACCGAAGGCACAGCTTCTGGAACAATTTTGGAGTTCAGGATCTTGCTCGAGGATACTTGACACATGGCTGGGGGAAGTTGGGATCGAACCGCCGACCTTCCCATTGGTGGACGACCGCTCTGCCACCAAGCCACAGCTGCCTCCATTGTCCATTTCCTTTTGTGAAGAGGAGGCTTCATGCCTTGTGTGCTGTGCGAGTGTTGCACATCTACGTAGACTGCCTTTATATGACCATGTATTCGTCAAAGCCCAGTCTAAGCACTGGCTTTCCCTAGCTTGTATCAGCAAAGGTGTTCTGTTGCCTCACTATGTGAGGGCACACTGGACCAGGGGCAGGGGCAATGTCATGGGAGTTGCTAAAAGGCGTATTAGTTGGTGATAGTGCAGCGGCCAGTTGTTTTCAATTGGGTTGGTTCTGTTTTGCTTTTCGATGAAGCGTTACATGTTTCTGCTTGGTCTACAATGTACTAGTGTTGGAGATTTTCTCTGCGGGGCGAGTAAATATGTCCCATATTGTATGTGTTGTACCGAGCGAATCAACTGAAAGGGAATTAAATATTGACTGTAATTTCTCTTTCCTGAAGGAGAGGAATGGGGTACACCACCCTACTGCCTCAGAGCTGGGCTTGGTGAACAGCGGTAATCAAACTGAGGAATTCAATGTGCAGATGGCGGCGTAACAGGCGTGGCCTGAAATACAGTATGTCCCCACAGATCTTTATTCAGGCCACACGAGGACGTGACATCCCATACTCTGTGTATTGTACCATGTTTCTCTCCTTCAGGGAACAAAAACTATAATCATATCTTTTTATTTCTAAATTAAACAAATGTAATGTGAGAGTTTCTTTCCTCCAAACCAGAATTCATGCTCAAGTAATGTTAGTGTTCCTTCCTCGATAATATGATTTGCTTCAAACGTCTCTCTACACTGACTGCAACATGCAAACATAACCTGATACATTGTTTTTACACACATTCTCCATCCATTTGTTACATAATGCTACAGTATGTCGTGCTGGATTCAGTGGCTTCAGGAAATGTTAAGAGGTTTTCAAAATAATTAATTTCATTTCCTTCTCTCTCTTTCTGTGTCTGTGTGTGTGCGCGCGTGTAAATATATATGTACAGAGCTTGGCATGAGCTTTTTTTCTCACCAGCCACAGTGGCTAGTGGTTTTCCAAAGTCACTAGCCACTATGCCTACATATTATTAATACCTGCCGATGAGAAAATTAAAGTGTGGGTCCTGCTCATAGTTCAGTTATAAAATCCCAGCGTCTCTCCTGCCGGGCTGCTGACAGCGCTGTCAGCCAGACAGTCCATCAGTGGGCGGCAGCAGAGGAGGTCGGACCAGTGTCTGGTTCAAAGGGGTTTAGAGACCTAGAATGCCACCTGCCAAAGTGGCCAGTAAGAATGACTGTATTACACCCCACTGCCGACTTCTACCTGCATTTGGCGGGTGTCTGTGCTAATGTCAAGCCCTGTATATGTACATATAAAAGGGCTGCAGGAGTGGGTGATATAGATAAAACACTATCATACTGTATTTAATTTCAGTTAATTTAGACATTTTTGAATGTTTGTGAATAAAATTGCCAGACAGGAATGTTTTGTTTGTCTAATTCACTAAATTAAATACTGGAAAAATCTAGGTACTCTATTACATTGATGCACAAATGCAATATCTCTACTAAGCAATTCTGCTCATTGATTTGCAACATGCTGCGCATTGATCTTTGACCTATGACTAATACCCCTTTCAGACAGCATACGTGCATACGATGGGGGTCTACTCAATGCACGATGGACCCTATTCGATCCATTAATATGAGACCGGTGTCATCCTGCTTAAACTGTTAGCAGAGACTCCAGTCTGCAGTGTAATTCCACACACTTCTGCCTCTTTACAGGAAGTTTTCCTCACCACTGTGGCCAAGTATGGAGGACCATATCTGACATATATCTGACTGACAAAATCAAATATAATTAAATAAACAAATGACTTAATAAATGTATTAATATGTCATTAAATGCAACAGAAATAATATTAAAATGAATGTAGGCATTCAAAAAATTATTAAATGTGACAAGAATTGATATTTTCGCTTTAATTTGCTTCTATATTTATTTACATTTGTATTAATTTCCATATTTATTGACTTTCTCATTTAATTTCCCATTTAATTTATTCATTTGTTCATTTATTTATTCATTTTATTTTCATTTATTTATTCATTTTATTTTCATTTATTTATTCCATTCATTCATTTTTATGTATTTATTTATGTATTTGATCTGGACAGGACTCGAAAGTTGAAGCAGAGCAGCCAGAGGACGAGAAAATATTCCCCCCATAAAAAATGATCCAGTTTTACCAAAATCTCTTGTGTGCTTTTGTACAGTAATCAGTGAGGCCCAGTCCCCAGAAACACTCCGCTCCAGCAGTGTGCATCGTTTTTCCAACCTACTTCTTGTCTCATTTATGGTCTGATAAACAGTAAATTCATCATATTCGGTTCCCCATATCGCTTTTTTCCAAGCCACTAGCTCGTGGGACCCACGTGAGTGCAGAGAAAGTTGGAAACATGATAGATGCGTACAAAGAACAGCGAGCTAACTTAGTTAGCTGACCATAGTTAGCCTGGGACCCTCAGGCCGAGCCTACCTCAAGTTTCTGTTCCCGCAGCAGCACAGGGAATCAAGGCCGATAACCACAGGTGTGTGTATGTAAATAAATACAGAAGCAAATTAAAACAGAAATATCAATTTGTGACACATTCTGTAAATTAGTTAATGCCTAAATACCTTTTCATATTATTTTTGGTGCATTTAATGGCATATTCATTTATTTATTGAGTCGTTTCGCAGTTCTGGTGCTCCATAGCCACGTGAATTGCAAAAATAAACTGAATTGAACTGAACTGATAAATTTAATACAAATCACAGATAAAAGGTTACAAGATAAAAGTTTTTACCTCTCTCTCCTGATGCACGCTGCCTCTTTCATGATTCTATTTCTCTCTCCTCTCTGTCATTCTCGTTCTCTCTCTCTCTCTCTCTCTCTCTCTCTCTCTCTCTCTCGCTCTCGCTCTCTCTCCTTTTCTCTGGTCGGTTAAGTGATGTTTAAACGTCTGTACCGTTGAATTATTTCCGGGTCCTGGTAGCAATGGCACTTCAGGCAGCCTCGGAGCCACGTCCAAACCTGGTCAGGAGCAGGGCCGGGGTGACGTGCCTTGACCCATTCAGACAGACCCCCGATGCAGGTTTGATCCGTATCGCTGTGTTGGTCTGAATGGGGTATAAGTGTCGTAGCAAACGGTCTCAGTGTAAAGGTATATGTAAATTACGTTTTTCTGTCTTTGCAAAAATTCTGAGAATGTGTTTCACACACTGAGAACTCTGAAACTTGGGATGAATATGGGATGAGTCCACGGATATGGAATAAAACATATTCACTCAAACCTGAGGACACCACACTAGTTTGAGACATGTAATGGAAGTCTTAACCACACAGGTCATAGCACTGTATCTGAATAAATACGTCAGTCAAATAATTAACACTTTGGCCAGTGCATGGATGAACTGAGCAATACTATATTAAACCAAGGTCAGCAGTATACTGCACAAAGGGGGCAGTGCTAGATGGAAGCATTGTTTAGCTATATGAAGGAAATGCTAAGATGATCACTTTCATTCGTGCTCACATTTCATTCCATATTCTCACATTTTCTATTCTACATTACAGTCTTGTACCACTTGACTCATTTGTTATCTGTGATGTGGATCATGTTTTGAAGGAATAGTTCACCATTTTAGGAAATATGCTTGTTTTCATGTTTTCTTTCTGGAATCAGGATTTGGTTAGCCTAGCTTAGCATAAACACTGGAAGCTGGGAAACAATGCAGCTAACTACACCTGACCCCAAGCTCACTCATCAACACATATCTTATTTGTTTAGTCCGCACACAAAACAGAATTAAAAAAGGACATTTTGTGGTTTTAGGAGGAGTTATGCACTGGAACTATTTCAACAGCAGGCTGCAGTGACTGTGTGCAGCTTTGTCATCTGTGAGAGCAATATATTTTCACATGATTGCATGTGAAATTGCATCTGATTGCGATTTCCTTTTTTTAACATTCTCGGAGCAGACGCTTAGCTTTTTGATGGCTTCTCTTGGCATGTTGGGGACCACATTCAGGACATGTAGTTTCAGTTTGACCGGGAATATAATAAACACTGCACCTCACCCCTTAAACTCATTGTCCCAGTTTGTACAGCACATCTACAACCTAGGATGGAAAACTGTAAAACTGATTTATCGACTGGTTGTCACATATTGTTTTGAATCCAGCCTCTTGTTCACATCACTAATTTACTAAAACTCTCCTCCCCGGTGTGAACGGACTGTATCTGTCAACCTGCTCAATACTGCCGGGACAAGTGGCTGGATACACTGTTGTTTGTCAAGAAGTAGTTAGAGCAAGTAATGTAACTCGACCTAAAACCACAAATTGCAGGTTTTTCATTCCTGCCAGACGTGATTTTGATGTCTTCTCATGTCACTCTCGGGAAGAAAGCAAAAACGCTTATTTGCCCAAATAATGAACCATTCCTTTGAGGTTAATTTTGTGTCAGAACAGATGGCCTGCCAGAAGCAGCTGTCTATCCCTCTGGAATGATTAAAACATGCTTAACATGTGTTTTTCTTGTACAGATGAAATTCACAGATGCAATGCGCTCCAAAGCTCGTCTATCCATCACAGGATCGACCAGTGAGAATGGTCGTGTCCCTGTGGCTTACCTCCGTCCAGGATTACCCATGAGCCTCAGCATGACTGATCTCTCCTGACCACGCCCGAGCCAGTGCCTTACTGCCAGTCGACACACATCCTCCCTTCCCCTCTGAAAGCGAATGGAAATGCTTGTCGTCTCCTTCGGTGACCAGTTACCACTCACCGTGGGCGATCTGCCTCGATTTCCAATCTGGAGTTAAGCCAATCATGTCTCTCTGAGGACTCCTGATCTTACTCTTTAACATCTAGCCTAGAAAGACTGGACAGATGTTGTCCTCCCACCACTTGGCTGTCAGGCTTCAGCAAAGACCTGCCCGCCTACGAAGTCAATCACTTGACCACCAGTGAGAAAGATGGCTGCTCATTTACAAATTCACGAAGAACAATCAAGCACAGTGGACCGTTTTCTAAACCACGACACATCATTGTTTCATAGATTTTTGTCATGGAGGCTCCTCTTGTATAGAAAATAAGGACAATAGCAATGCTGACTTAACGCAATAACAACATTAATCAGGAATGTGATCCGGAATTGTGGGTATAAAATCAGAATCTTGGTTAAAATGAGTGCAAGTGCTATGAACAAAGCTCACTTCCATGAAATAGTAGTAATTGTGATAGCAGATAATGATAATGATGTTATTGTTCCTAATTGTTTTGCTTATTTCTGCCTGAAAATCCCTAATTAGTAGAGACTTTTACCAGACCCAACAGATGCATGGACTGGTGCACACACACTCACACACACACACACACACACACACACTAGTTCAACACACATACACAACACTACCAGGATAAGAACATACACTATACACAGGGATGGGCAAAAACTAGTCAGAATGTATGTGGAAACAAAATAATCACATTTTTTTAAATCATCGCATCTGACTTTGGTGAATATTTCTGACACCTAGTGGCGGCATCAAAAAAACACCAAACAAATGCGGGCCGGGAGCGCTGAGAAGGACTGGGTCCAGAGCAACACACACTGTAGACTGCACCACTTTACACCGGGATTGACTAGGTTTTCTACAAAAAACACTTCAGCCATCACAATAGTTTGAAGAACACATGAGAAGGGGCTTTGATGAAATATACTACACCACTTAGATAGATTGAATGATCCAACAAATGGCTAACAATGAACTGTACAAGTATTTAGACACAAATATTCTACACCATTTGATAGGTTAGCATTTAGTTCTTGGTGGTGTTATAGAGTATCCTATTAATACATTTTGTAGTGTCTTAACTTAAGTGTTACTTTAAATGACTAGATTCAGAAGGGGATTTCTGACAGAATGCCTCATGCGTTCAGCCAAAGTACTGTACATTTGAACATTTCAAATTGTACCTCGCAGTAGAATTAGCTGGCTTCATTCAAACCAGTGCCGCCGTTACTTTTGATCCCCGCTTTCACTGGGATGCTGTTGAAAGGATGTATAATGAACAGATCTTTGCCGTTCCAAAAGAAACACAGAATCAACAAGTCCAGGCCTCAGAGTCCCGGTTAGCTTCGATAAAACTTGACCTCATGTGGAAACCCCCTCTTCTCAATACGCAACAAGAGGATTAGAAAGAAGATAAATAAATGGCTGAAAACACAATCTGAATTTCTTCTTCTTCAGATCTAGACAAAGTTTCTAGCCTAATAGCGCCCCCTTAGCCGTTTGTAGCGCTCAAGATTGAATGGAACGATCAGATGCACTGAAATAAATGTGTAGTCTCCGGCCATAAGATGAGATAACATGACGTCACTAACAGATCATCGGGGTTATTTTCCTTGACTTGACAAAGTTCCACTAGACCCCCAGAAGACATTATACAACTGTTTTCACACAGGGAGAAGGACTAGGCTGGTGGAGTCCCCCTTGAAATATATGCTCATATAAATATAGCCCTTCTAATACATGAGGAATACTGTCCATCCCTGTCTATAGGTCAGCACACAAATGCCCACCCTGATCCCCTGCACAGTCCAGCCGTACACACCGACATGCAGTGTCCCCTGAGAAACACACCTGCACCCTGACATTTGCACGTGCACATGCACATAGGATTGTTACACGAGTTCTGAAGCCAACTGGATGATGTGCCAAACAGACTGAGAACCAATCAGAGCTCCCCATGCTCAGCCAATGGCAGCTGCTGATACTGAAACCTGAGCCAATAGGAGCTGTCCCTACTATGAGGTGGACACAAACCTGTGAACAAAAACCTTCCTTTTAATAAATCTACTGCACTGATGATGGCAGCGAAGACGAGGGGGACAAAGAGAGGACGAAGAGAACGTTTGCATGTCACTTTGAGTTTTTTCTTTCAGATGAACTTGTCAGCCTGAAGCTTTGTGCCTGGCTGCATTTTAGTGTTTAATAATGATAGTAATAAGAATAATATTAACAATATTAATTGCAGTATTAATGTGGTTCTTGTTATGTATAGTGTATGCTTTTAAGAACTCCAGTCTGCTGTTTTCTTTCACCAGGAAGCTGTTATTTGTGCTGCTAGTTAGAAGCTAGCTGGTCAGCTGAAAAGCTTCTCCCACAACATGATAAACGCCAGGTAAAGTGAAGCCGAAAATGTCAAGGTATCTGCTTCCATTTCTTCTCATGGACTCATATCATCTTTGCAATGACCACATGTGGTAATTATCATGAGATTTCCATGGCGTTATAATCAAGTGGTAATGAGTTACCATGGAATGGCTCCCAAACATGTCAACCACTGAGAGAAATGTTCAAATTCATTTTCTATTAAACTCATCAATTTTGACCAAAACCTTGTAAGTTGCTTTCCAACAGTCGATTAAGTACAGGACAAATGGGCACCCCAGAAATCAGCCACAAAGTGTGGGTTATTTCTAACACTACCACATATATGAACACATAGGTTCTCTGTGATCTGTCCATTTTCAAAATGTTTTTCCATTAAACCACACTTTAACATATTCTGTCCTCAGGTGAAAAGCGATTGCATTTATCTTTTGTTCAAATGCCTAAATCGCCCTTTGTGTGTGATTCCATGGCGATGACCTCTAGTGAGGTCTGTGCACAGAACATTTGAGGGGCAGTGGCCCAAACCAACAAAAGGGGCACTGAGGGGGTGGGTTCTCGTTAATACAAATTATCCAGGTGTTACAGATATACAATTAAAAGAGAAGACAGCACACAGTCTAACACATGTCAGACTTTATTGTAGATGTTTTATAGAACATCACAATTACACATTGCTGATGATAATAATAGATACTATTCTAAAAGATTTTGATAACCTTATCTTTTATGAGTCACAATTGTACATTTGTGATAAAAACAGAAATTATTTAGATTTTTATAATAATATTACCAACAACAGAAAATATGGTCTAATTTATATTACTTCTGGTCTGTTGAGAGGGGTATTTCAGCCAATGAGGGCAAAGGGGCAGTGGCTCTAGCCACCGGGCCACCCCCCTGCGCACAGTCCTGCCTCGAGTGGTCGTATGAATTATGACTTGTCAGTCAGGCATAAAGGCGTGAAGTTGTTTTTAGCATTGAAATGGAGGTGGGGTGGATGGATGGATGGGTCAACAAAGCTTGTGACATTGACAGGGGGGGGGGCCACTGTTCGTTTCACTTGCTTTTCTCACACGCTGGTTTCTTACCATTGGGAACCTCCGAGGCGTTTTTGGGCCTAAACTGAACCACACTGTATCCCAGGTTCCCACCAAATGCAAATAGTTTGTGAAAGACACAGAAGAGCAGCACAAAACCCAGCATCCAGGTTAGCTGCTACCACATCCTACATCGGAATCTTAACAATTCCAATATCAGTTGACTAACCTGGTATCCCATTCTTCTCTGCCATGCTTTAGATCTTGTACCTGAGAGCCGGTAGAATGAGAGATTAGAGTTAAAACACTGACACATAAATGAACTGTTCCTCCATTCTTCTCTACTGTAAGATTGTTGGTGTCATAACATATAATGCCGCCAGTCGAAGCCAGAATCCCACTGGATGCGTGTCACAGAGGTTACTGTATTTGGGGTGACAGTTCTGTTTAGATGCACTAGTGGGTGGGCCTGTGGTGCATCTGGTGATCACGTGCTGTTCCAGCAATATTTGGAAGCAAACAAAGGTTGTGTTAACCTTCAGTGTCGCTCACTGAACGCATCGTGTGTATCCTTGAGGTCTAACAAACAGGTTGCATCCATTTCCTTCCTCATTAAGCCTTGGGGGTGCATTTTTGTTCGTGATCTACAGCCACCTGTGCATCAGTGGAATAGTGTGAAACCATTGGCAGGAATGTGTATCGCATCGCCCACGTGCTTGTTAGATGCATATGCGTCCTTGGGCGTGTGGGATAGGAAAACCTAACCGTAACAAGCTGCCTAACTGTAACCACACATTAAAGGATAAATTTGATGTTACTCTATATTTGTCTTATTGTCAACAAATCCCACAAAAAGGTACCAAAACCAACCATATGTTAGTTTATCTTTCAATACCTTCTGACTTCTCCAACCCGTTCGTGGCTCTCAGCCCCCGAGCCCATCGGTTCCACCTGAAGAAACCTTTAAAAATGGTCAGAACAACCTGCAGTGTCTGTGTTTATGGTGATGAAGGAGCAGCAGTGAGGAGCACCGATGTGGAGCTCTGAGGCCCAGAGGAAGGAGATCCATCAGGCTGGGAGACTCCCTCAGGACCTGTTGGTGGATCAATCAATTGTTGGTTGGTCTGAACATGGGATTAGTTGACAAGAAGCAAATCATAGAATATCTCCAGACTTTAACCAGTTAGTTTGCCATAACCACAATCGATCCCTGTGTTAATGGTTCACACATCAGATTTTCATCTCCTGCTGTCGTGACCTCTGATCATTTTAAACCTGTGCGAGGATCTGGGAGACTGGAGCAGATCAGCACAAGAAACGAGCCAACGCCATGACAAAAGCCTCGGTTTAGACAGACAGAGGACAATCCTAACCAATCCTAACATCATATGTGAGCAGCTGTTATTGTCTAATCGTGTGTGTTGAGAGCTGATATCTGTTCTTTGCTCCTCTGTGTGACTCAATCGATTTCGAAATGTCTCCGGATTTTAAAAGTCCTACCTACCTGCCACTGGAGTGTTGCATAACTCTGGTCATAAAGGGACTTTTCGAATGTGCAGACTGTGTTCATATTTGAAAAGGTTAACATCTTCTGTCTTGTGTGGGGTTCTAAAGGCAACCCTCACTTACCAGCGAGAACGCGTGTTTACACACACATCATACAATTATGCATTTAGCATGTCACATTTAGCGTGTCTCTATTGTTTGTACAGGCGGTTTCTGATCGCCAGACATAATAAAGAAGCAAAAGCAATCATGAATTAGTCTGTACATCATCACAGGTCTACTATTACTGGCCCAACGGACCTGTGGTGCTTTTTCAGACATGCAGGCAGGACACAATAATTAAACAATTCACAACAATGGTAATATTATTATTATTACATGCTGAAGCAATGAGACAACTGAAGTGAAACTCGGATCATTGTTTGACTTGTGTATGTATGTGTATACATACACATCATACAATTATGCATTTAGGACAATGGTCTCGTCCAAACTGGACTATTGCAACGTGCTGCTGGCTGGACTCCCTGCTCGCACAACCAAACCTCTGCAGACGGTCCAGACGCGGCGGCAAGAGTGGTCTTCAATGAGCCGAAGAGAGCGCACGTAACCCCTCTCTTCATCAGGTCCCACTGGCTCCCTGTTGTCGCCCGCATCAGGTTCAAAGCGATGCTCCTGGCCTACAAGACCCCCACTGGTTCTGCACCATCATATCTTCACTAACACAGACCTGTGTTACTGCCAGGTCCCTGCGTTCTGCAGACCAACAGCGTCTGGTGGTACCATCCCAAAAAGGAACAAAGTCCCTCTGGCGCACCTTCTCTGGATCCGTTCCACATTGGTGGAATGATCTGCCTGCTTCTACAAGATCTGCAGATTCTGTAGCCACCTCGGGGCGGCTGTGGCTTGGTGGCAGAGCGGGTCGTCCACCAATCGGAAGGTCGATGGCTCGATCCCGGCTTCCCCCAGTCCACGTGTCGAAGCATCCTTGAGCAAGATACTGAACCCTGCTCCTGAAGCTGTGCCTTCGGTGTGTGAGTGATTAGTTTGCTTTGTACTGATGGGCAGTCAGCTCCTGCCATCACGGTGTGAATGTGTGTGAACGGGGTGAATGTGATCTGTAGTGTGAAAGCGCTTTGAGTAGTTGGAAGACTAGAAAGGCCCTATACATGTACAGTCCATTTACCATTTAAAAAAGCTTTAACAGACTAGTTTCTGGTGCACTTTTGCTTCTTGTTACCTTGTGTTGTTGCTTCCATTGTCTTCCTCATGTGTAAGTCGCTTTGGATAAAAGCGTCTGCTAAATGACTACATGGAAATGGAAATGTTGCGTGAAAAACACAATGCTTTCTTTCTTTCCCCGCAGATGCTGAAGACAGGACATGTGTCTTCCTCATGTGAGGACAAGGACTGTATTTATTAGGGTCTTTTTCTAACTTTGACTTTGCTGCTGCTGCGCCCCCCCCCCCCACTCCCACAATGCTCTCGCGCAGCACGTCACGGTGTCGTCACTGTTCAAGATGGCGACATTTACGTGGCAATCTCACGGGCAGCGTTAGCAGAAGAGAGACTGTGGGAGAGCGACAGGAACCCGGTCCGCGCACTTTGCTTGGTTTGCAGGTTAGTGGCCGTTGATAAGCCCCCGGGCTGGAAGCAGGGTCCGGTCCAACCGCGGGGACGCGGCGGCTGCTCGCTGCTAAGGTGAGTTAGCTTCAGGTGCTAGGCCGCTACAGTCGGAACGCTGCGTTGGTATCCGGTGCCCCCGCATGAAGTCACTGGGAAGCGGGAATGAGTTCAGACACGGGAGAGCTCAGTTCGTGTGCTCCGTCCCCAGCAACAGCAATGCTAACGGCTAACGTTGTTCAGCTAGCGGCTGCGCACGGCGGCTTTCGGCACGCCTCCTCTCGGGCGCACGACGCTTCGGACGGACGTTCCACAGAGTTTACTAGAGCAGGTTATGGCCCCGTGTTAGCACCGACACACGGGCCTTCTACCAGGCCACCGGCGCTCACTGCAGATACACAAGGTGTGCGTCGACCAATAGAAACGCAGCACAGAAAGGCCCTATGAGGTGGTTCCGAAACCGTGTCCCTAGCACGCAGTTTGCCAACCAAGGCTGTGGTGCGGAATGCAAATGAGAGAATCTCCCAAAACAAAGAAAGGAAGCACATTTCCAGAAGCCACTGGGGAAGTCAGCCTGACTCCGTTATGGGAAGGGAAGCTGTTGGTAGCCTCAAACGTACAGAAGTCTAAAGGGTCCGGCTCGTTTTTCATGTTCTGTGCATTTGGAAACCCAAATCCTTTACTCTGTCCAATATTGGTGTCAGTATAACCAACCCAGCATCTTGGATTGTGCTTGTATTTGTGTGTGCAGTTCCTGAGGGCAAAAAATGGAATTGCACAAAATGATTTTGATTTGTAAGGGGACAAAGCAATTTCATGACAACACATGAACAAACATGAATTCAAAAAAGCCAGAATTGGCCCACAGGCTGTTTTTCATCTGTAGTACCCTGGGCAAGATGTTTAAAAAAAAAAAAGCAATGAAAGAGAACGCAAAAATACATAGTTTGTAACAAACACCAGATTAATCGGATTTAAAAAAGCATTAATTTCCAACCCTTTTATTGAGAACGTGCACCAACATGCTGCTGCTTGAACGTCCCTGAGCTGTTAAAGTCATGAACTAAAAACCTACACGTCTGCACTGCATCACATATACAGGCTGTTTTAGATAAAGGTGCATATTTATGTTCAGATGGACCTGAGCTGTCAGAACAATACATCTGTTTTGGTTTTTTTGAGGCTATGCCGCCCACAGGTTGTGTGTGGTCATGTGACTGCATCGCTACGTCTGATTGGTGAAACGGAGTCATGTGGTAGGTACACTGACGGCATCTCTCTGGCAAACATAAAGTGTAGCATATGTAGAATAAATGCAAAAAAAGAAAACCGTAAGGAGTGGCGGCGTGAGAGCAGCGTTTTGTCTTCACAAATCAGGTACAAGTAACAAGTCTCGCGCAGTAAAGCTACTCTTAGAGGTTCGTTTCTTTTCCAAAAACAAGTCAGTGTAACGGAGTAAATGGAACTCGTTACTACCCACCACTGAGATGCACACACTCTCTCACACACACACTCACTCTCCCTGTCTCTCCTGCATATTAGCACCTGTTTCCACACCTTGAATGACTCGGCTCGTGCTGATGCCTCCGCCGTGCGTTTCAGAACGACGTCACGGGTCACTGCGACGGCCTGTCCTCTCCCTCCGCTCTGTTTCTATTGGTGCCCCGCTCTGCTTCGCGCTCAGCCGCTTATTTTCCACTCAAACCGCGTCTGAGCGGCGTAATAATCGCACGACGCAACGAATCACAATGATAATGAAATTCGTTGCAAACTCTTTTATCCTTTAATAATCGTTTGTTGCCGCCCTACTTTCCAGTGTATTTTCCATAAAAGGGAGCCCCTGAGGAAGCTTCTACAGTGACTTGTCTCCGCTAACGAGATGGTCGAGCTTTCTCAGAGATTTATCTGTCTCATTGACGCTGTGATCGCTTCAGAGCGCTGCAGAGACACGTTGCCATCATATTTATTTGCATTATCTGTTTTCATTCGGCAGATTGACCTGACTCCACAAGTTCCTCCTCCTCCTCCGTTTTCACCAGACATTTTTGATAACTGAACCGTAAAATCACCAGCAACAAGACGCCTTGGACGGCAGCCGAGATCTGAATCAGCAGGTATGGCTCTATCATGGCAACGTTACCACGTTCTATATTCGGTGTATTTCAGCTGCACTTATAAAAATGCACAGTTCGTCCACCAGTTCAGCGCAGTCTGGCGCTGCATCTTCTTGTCCAGTTCCGGAATCCCAAAAAAGGCTGTTTGAAAACGGTTAAATATCCCGAGACGGAACCCCCTACCCCCCCCAGCACAGGACAGGACAGAAGTAGTCCTATGCAACTAGTGAAAGGGATGGGTATCTATGGATTTCAATGATACTGATACTGCTTATGAATATAGATCATTATCGATGCTCTTAGTGATACTCTCTCCATAATTTGGTGCCATTTTCTTTTTTTCTTTTATTTGAACAGGGACAGTGTCCAAGAACTGATTTTAAAGTTGGATTGTAAAGCACTGAAAGGTTTAGGGCCAAAGTACATTTCTGATCTTCTGCTATGTTATGAGTTCTGAACCATCCAGAGCTCTCACGTGGTCTGGGATCAGGTCTGCTTTCAGTCTCCAGAGTCAAAACTAAACCTGGAGAAGCAGCGTTCAGATTTTACGCTCCACATATCTGGAACGAACTCCCAGAAAACTGCAAGTCTGCTGCAACTCTCAGTGCTGTAAATCAAGGCTGAAGACTTTTCTGTTTGTGGCTGACTTTTATTATATCAGATCTTACTACTTCTTTTCCTTTGGGCTGCTCCCTTTCAGGGGTCACCACAGCGAATCATGCGCCTCCATCTAACCCTGTCCTCTGCATCCTCTTCACTCACACCAATTAACTTCATGTCCTCTCTCACTACATCCATAAAACTCCTCTTTGGTCTTCCTCTAGACCTCCTGCCTGGCAGCTCCAACCTCAGCATCCTTCTACCAATATATTCACAGTCTCTCCTCTGAACGTGTCCAAACCACCTCAATCTGGCCTCTCTGGCTTTATCTCCGAAACATCTAACATGAGCTGTCCCTCTGATGGACTCGTTCCTGATCCTGTCCATCCTCGTCACTCCCAAAGAGAACCTCAACATCTTAAGCTCTGCCACCTCCAGCTCTGCCTCTTGTCTTTTCTTCAGTGCCACTGTCTCTAAGCTGTACAACATCGCTGGTCTCACCACCGTCTTGAACACTTCTCTTATTAGTGGTCCACGTCCGAGTGGGGGCTGCAAGGCATCCATTCATATCCCTATTCAGATAGCTCAGGTTTTTATTTGATAAACATGATATTGTAAGAGTTATGCAAGGGAAATTCACAGGAGAGGTTTAGACTGGTGCACACACCTCAGACACCAAAAATGACACGTCCACCAGCAGGTGGTGCTATAATCAAGCTAAACGCGCTCTGGCCAGTAACTCCCACATGAGTCCGACCTGCATGAAACGTTGCACATAGAATCTATGGATCCTGATGATGAAATGTTATTAAAATAATTTTGATACTCCAAGAAAATGCAAAAGTTATAAAGCTTAAACTTCCTGTGGGTTGCAGTCAAAACAGGAAGCGATTCCACATCTCTGTGCAGCTCTGTCTGATTAACGCGAGACTTGGGCCAGTATTTTCCCGTCCCCCACTGAGGCTCTGTGGAAAATGGGGCACCAATTGGCCACTAGGTGGCAGTTTCGTTGCAAAATCATGAAATAAGCAAACACAGGTTTTTGAACTTCTCCTGGACGTTGAGTCAAATCTGCACAAAACTTTGCAAATGGAGAAAAACCAGCTCGCTGTTTTAATTTGTCATAGTCTGCCATGGATATAGGTCAAAAGTTTGTGATCAATGAAAATTTACCAATAATTTTAGATCTTTTTTCCTCCGTTAGAGGTTGATATGGCAATGAAGTATTATCAGTCACAAAGCTGTTGTATATTGTTGTAGCAGTAATGTTATATGCAGCCACTCCAGTAGGAGCAGTTAGTGAAACATGAATTATTAGATATTCTTTGCTAACAATCTGCATGCCTCCTAAAACACAGCTGGTATTGAATGAGACGTTCCTGTGCTTGCTCCTCAAGAAATAAATACATGAAATGGGTCAGGCCCTCGATAAGTTGTAGCCATGTGTCACTGTCCTATAAAAATATGTGTGTATATATATGTCTATAAGGAAGTCTTACATTCAAGATTTCACTTAAGAAAACGCACAGTGGGAGTATTAAGAAAGTGAAAGTACCTGAAAATTGTGCTTAAGTACACTGTTTACAGTAACGTATCTAAAAATGAAAACCAATATTTCACACATACCTTCGGGTATTTTATCCTTAAAACTTGGTAGATTGCTGTACAGGATTAAGGAACAAATTGCCGACTTGTTCTTTCTCCCACTTCGATCTGGCTGGAGAGGCTCCTGAAGCTTTCCCCTGTTAATATTAACAAGCACATAACTGTTATCTATACCAGCAGCTGAAAAAATCAATACAGTAACCATCATACTCATGAGCTGCAGGTTCTCGTTGCCTGAAAGCCTAAACCGAAACTACTCAGATAGAAAGCTCCATGGGCGTTTCCAGGTAGTCCTGGACTGAGATGGTCCTTCAGCATGTGGAACTGAACAGGACAACAATCTGAGGTTCCATTTAACTCCAGCTCTCGACACAGGTTCGGGAAAGCCCCTTGTGCCTGTCGCTGTAGTATCCATGATATTTTGCTTCCACCTATTCTTTTTTACTTCGAGACGCAAAAGTCTAAGGGCTGACATCGCCTGTGCCATTTGCAACTTCTTATCAGATATTTGGACTAGAAGCAGCTGTTTTACCTACTTCTATGGGGCTGCTTTTGATTATACCTGCAGGCCTAGGTCTTCCGGTGTTCCCTTTTGCATGATGACTGCAGACTACCGCCAGCTGCTGGTGCGGAGTGTTATTACCTCTCACGCAGGTTCAGAACGTCTGTGCTAATTGGCCAGTCACTGTGGTCGGTGCGGTGTGTCACTGTTTGGCCAAGACCCATGCGATGGAAGGCGACGCAACGGTCGTTTTTTGTCGCCGCTTGTTCTTTAAGTCGGTTTGGTTTGTCAGGGCCTGTAAGGACCTCTTTTCAATACTGTTGGTCTGCCGCAAGAGAGGCGTCCACTCAGCGACGTGTTTAGACCTGTGCAAGACGATGTCTGTGTTCTGCGCTCTTTGTGGTCACAGGTCCTCTCTGGATGTTTACTGTCACAGAATCGGCTGATAAATGCATGCCTTTGCAATGACAGGAGTGTGCAGGCGCAGCAGTAAACTGAGCCAGTGCCCTTGGCACAATTTGGTTGTTTTGGAGACGGCAATGAAGTAAATCATTGGTAAGAGAGCTTGTCCTACACCCAGTTCCAGACTGGATCGCCTCTCCCCGGAGCTGCTCCGTGACGGGTCCCCACAGTACAGGATCTCCAGGGAGCGTGGCGGCTGCTAGCTCCGTCTACGTTCTCGCTCGCTAACAATACACTGGTATCCAAGAAACGTCCTCAGCATATGAGCAGGGTGCCCTACTGTCCCAGCATTATTTGTGTGGTATATGGAAATGTTCAGTCGATTAGCCACTTCCTCCAAATTATTGAAGACAAACGGGTCAACCTCTGTGTCCAGTATGTCGCCAATTTAAACCCACTCAGTCCGAGCATCCGCACAAAACAAGTAGATAGTCCTGACTATTATTTTCCGCTAGATTAGCTAAGCCCCTCAGTTCTCTAGTGATCTCCTGACTGAAGGTAGCCATTTCTGCAGTGAGAGCAAGTCATCTACAGGCGATCTATGTGCTCAGTACTCAGAATACAGAAATAAATACATTTAATAGAAGAGTAAATAAACGGGGGAATTAACACAAAGGTAAATAAATGCAGAAGCAAGTTAAAACAGGAATGTCCGTTTGTGTCACATTTGATAAATGAGTGGCTTCATTTATTTTGTTAGGGTATTTTTGGTGCATTTAATGGCATTAATTTATTTCTATATTTTTGGTTTTCGTGGGTGTTCTTGCTCTGATCAGGCTGCTTTTATTTGATTTCAGAGCTGATACGTGCTGCCGGGAAGACAAGCATTTGGAGGACATTAACCTTCACCAATAAGCCAGTGCGATGAGTTCTTCAGAAGAGGTGAGATCAAATAGAAATGAACATTAGCCAGTAATTTGTCATGACCATGGCCGCCACATCGGTCATCACACAGAGCACCACCGGTTGGGTCACCCGTTCGCTGTAATCTTCAGGTGTACAGCACTAAGTCAGGTCATGCTCTGAGTTTCTCTTTTTAACAGAAATACATTCAGATATTAATTAGTTTGAATATTTGACTGTATATTTCCCCGCTCTTTTGTCCTTTGCCAGTCGAGGTCCTGATCACCTGTCCGTGAAACTCAACACCTGCAGCAGGAATTTCACGTTAAAAGGCTAATGTAAAAAAGGAGAGCATTATTCCCTCTGACCTGCTGCGAGCGTGTTGTGCTTGTGCAGACCCTTTCCAGCTGCGCTCACCTATTCAGCAGGCTCGGTCCTGTTTCTCTTTCGTCTTCACGGCATGAAAATGTAGGCCCAGCAGTCAGATTGAATCTGAATGTCAGAACTTTCCCGCTCTCGCAGACTCCGAATTAATCGGTGCGATCCAGGGAAGTCCTTTGGAGCAAGGGTCTATTCAAAACTGCAATTGGTGGTTTTGACTTCAAAAGAAATCAAGAATGATGCTAATGACGAACAATCAGTCTACCCATGATACCCATCGTACGGCTGGAGTCCAAATCTGCCTTATTTAGATGACTGTCACGGGGAAACGTTGGGAAGTTATTGAAACATGTTTTCGCGTCTTCCTCCGCACTGGTATCTGTCTGTTGCCATGACGCGAGTTATCAGCCCTGACGCTAGCTGCTAGCAACAAACCTTCCATGAAGACATGTTTCCTTTCCCCTCCGAGTCCCCCTGACTCTGTTCCCTTCTGCTCCCGTTAGAACAGAACCAGCATCCTGTAGTTAGCACTTGTGGCAGCAGAGGCCGCTGTTGCAGCTGCTCAGGTAAAGCTACGCAGTCTGGCTTTTACCAAACCTGTTTGGTCAGAATCCACACTTCCTACTTAGAAGCTAAATATAACATGTAACATTGTTCGGGTGCTTTACCTTTCTTTTAATATCAGAGACATATTCATCATAGAATTGGGACAACACAACATACTTATCATACTAAGGTTTAATATATTTTGTGGGAAGGCTTTAAATGTGAAACATCTGTACAGGAAGTGTTGAGTTTCACTGACAGCAATCTTGAAAGTAAGGGCTTGAATATAAAGGCCTGGTTCTGTCTGCAGCCAGTGAAATAAGGCGTTGTATTGTTTAGTAGGTGGTAGTGTCTCATGTGACGTACCAGAGTATGGCTAACTTTTTGGCTTTCTGTCTCAGTTGAAACAGACGGACACAGACAGGAGCAGACCCCATCAGTGTCAGAAGTGCGGGAAATCTTTCAGTCGCATTTGCAGTCTAAGAAGACACGAGCTCACTCACAGCGCAGAGAAGCTGCACCACTGTGAACAATGTGGCAGCAGTTTCAGCCAACTCGACGCATACAAGCTGCACCTGCATACCCACAGCGAGGAAACCCCATACTGCTGCAACCAGTGTGGGAGGCACTTCAGCAGCCAGGGTTCATACAGAAAACACCTGAGTGACCACACTGGACCATACCAGTGCGACCAATGTGAGAAGAGTTTTAGTTACTTAAGTATTTACAAGATACACATGCGTGTCCACACTAAAGAAAAGCCATACTGCTGTGACCAGTGTCCGAAGAGTTTTAGTTTCTTGAGTTCTTACAAGCGACACCAGCTTAGCCACAGTGGCGAGAAGCCGTACCAGTGTGACTTTTGTGGGAAGAGTTTCACCCAGTCAGGGCATTTCAGCCTGCATCTGCGTAACCACACAGGTGAGAAACCATATGAGTGTGGCCAGTGTGAAAAGAGTTTCAGTGACTTGAGTAGTTACAAGATACACCTGCGTGTCCACACAGGAGAGAAACCATACTGCTGTAGCCAGTGTGGGAGGAGCTTCTCTCAGTTGGGCAATTACAAATCACACATGCGTATCCACACCGGAGAAAAACCCTTCCGCTGTGAACTATGTGAGAAAAGCTTCTCCATTTCGAAAACCTACAAACAACATGTGCGTACCCACACTGGAGAGAAACCGTACCAATGCAAAGAATGTGCCAAAGTGTTCAGCCGACTAAGCAACTACATGCGTCATCTTCGAATCCACACAGGAGAGCAACCATACAGCTGCGACCAGTGCGGAAAGTGTTTCAATAGCTCGTACAGTTACAGCCGACACCTGCGTGTCCACACTGGGGAGAAACCATACTGGTGTTCACATTGTAAGAGGCTGTTCACGCGGTCGCAGTCCTTAAAGAAACACCGCTGTGTTAAAGTAGACGAAGACAGTTCGACTGTGTGTAACGAAGACGCACAGTTGAGCCGTTTACCAACAGAACAAACGAAAGGCAGCCAGCAGCAGCAGCCACCAAAATAAACTACAGACTGTGTGTGTGTGTGTGTGTGTGTGCGTGCGTGCGTGCATGGTAATGAAGGAACATGTCATGGAACAGCGAGGCTCACTGATGTTTTTAATAGTTCCTGGACAACAGTGGAGCTCTGTGGCCCAGAGGAAGGAGACATACAGTGGCAGGCTGTGCTACACACACAACACTTGTTAGTAGGACACGTACAACGTGGTGGCAGAGCGGGTCGTCCACCAATCGAAAGGTCAGCGGTTCGATCCCGGCTTCCCTCAGCCCACGTGTCAGAGGGTCCCCGGGCAAGATACTGAACCCCAAATGCCTTCGGGTGTGTGTGAATGGGTAGATTACTGTACTGATGGGCAGTCAGCTCCTGCCGTCAGTGTGTGAACGGGGTGAATGTGATGTGTAGTGTGAAAGCGCTTTGAGTAGCCGGAAGACTAGAAAGGGACTATACAAGTACAGCCCAACAACCATTGTTGGTTTTGGTATTTGATTGTGTGACATTTAAGGGGACTTTTGCTTTTCCTCATTATTATGCTTTTCCTTATTTTCTATCATATATTTATATTTAATGTTACAATGTCGGCTGCTCATATTGAATGTGGCCAAAGTTTCAAAAATGAGGTAAACCAATGTAAAAGTAATCCCTGTAAGCGAAAAGCTCATGCAGGCAGCTCTGAACACTGTTTCAGGAAACTGTTGAGGCACAGCAGCCGAAGGACATCAGAGGGAACTATTTTCAGGTTCCGTTTTCCAAAAAATCTGCGGCCCAGTCCCCAGGAACACTGCGTCCGGCGGAGTCTGTCGTTCTTCCAACCAAACCCATGTCTCATTTGTGGTCTGATAAACGGTAAATTCCGCAAATTCAGAGCCCCGCGTCGATGTTCCCAAGTTCCTGTAGCCGGCTACACAGTGAGGTGCTGTGCAGGCTCACCGGGCTGGGTGTATAAAGAGAAGCGGGGGCAGCGGCTCGCTCGCCCCTCTGCAGCCTTTCTGGAAGTTGGCCAATCAGAAGAAAGTGGGCTTTTAGGGAGGGGGGCCTTTCAACAGACAGGAGCTTGTTTCAGACAGGATGAACTGAGGGTCAGAATAAAGTACATAAGAATGTTTTTAAACTGTGAATCATGCAAAGCTACTCTGGTGGAGTCCCAGAAGAGAAATATAGAGCTGGAAATGAGCATGATAGGTCCCCTTTAAAGAAAATGATGGAAGATTTCACCACACACTACTCTCTGACTGAGATTATAGGAACTACGAAGATAATGAAATGGCACAAAGTGGGCGGGTTTTTTTATTTTTATCAAACACCTTGTTACTGGCACTTACAAAGTGAGGAGTCCTTTTATCTTGTTTGATGTTTGGGAAAAGCTGGTTTTTACCATTAAACTGCTAACTTTTGCTACCCAGCTAGCAGCTCACGTTGACATTTTTTGGGCAAAATTTGACATTAGTATTGTAACTCAAAGGGACTGTGATTACTTTGGAGATGACACCATTAAAGGGACAGTTCCCCCCCCAAATCAAAATTCCATATTCCTCCTCCTGCAGAGCTGTTTATCCATCTAGATCGTTTCGCTGTGAGCTGCAGACTGTTGGAGACATCGGCTGTAGAGACTCTGCATGCTCTGAATGTAACGGGACTACATGGCGTACATTTGCAAACCTCAACGGCAACGTTTTGTTTTCCAGAAGTCAGGATCCAGTTACTCAAGATAATCCACAGATGTGTTGTGAGCAGTTTCATGTGGGACCAATTGTCTTTCCTGCCTGAAACAGATTTGATGATTTCTGCTGAGTTTTTTTGTTTTGGTTTTTTTTGAATATTTTTATTTGGAAGCACATTTTACTGAAGTTTAGTTCAGTAATGCATACAGTATGTTAATTGTCAATCTTTTTGGTCTTCTGTATTCAAAATGGTATATTATACTACGAATGGAAAATGACTGATATCATACCTGCAACAAATTAAAGCCTCTATATGTAGAAGTGGAAAATATCTTCCTTTGGCTCCATCTGGTGGCAATATCAAGAATGGCACTGTGGCAGTCAGCAATGCGCACACACAACCAGTCCGTCCAGGATTCCGCGGGCCTTTTTCGTGATTGTTGTGGCCTAAAGTGTCTGATGTAGCGGCCGCTTTTCTTAAAAGTTGCGATGAAAGATGCGATGTCTCGGAATTTGTTTTTCTGGGTTAAAACGGCAAAGGTAGATCGATTTTTACTGAAAGTGCTCCTATTATGCTTTTTTTTTGCTTTTTCCCTGTCCTTTGTTGTGTTTTAATATCTTTTTTTTGTGCATGTTATAGTTATAGTGCACCCCAAAGGGACTTACACTGTTCACCGTCTGCTCTATTGTAGTCCAGCCTTTACTTCAGAGGCAAATGTGCTTTTTGAGTAAACTTGAGCATTTCTGAAGCTAAAACGCAGCTAAAAGTTCTGCTGCGGTCTGAAATGAACCTGCTAAGGATCGGTAAGCGACGCCACCGTCCACGCGGACGTGTAGCCGACAGAGCCACTTCCGTATGACGGTGACCTCACGTACCGATCCTCGGGCTGAGGCCGACGACGGAGACCGCGATGATTGGCCAAAGTTGCAGAAAAAGTTGCGGTGATTGGTCAAAATTGCGAGTCGCGCTGAATTCACGGGGATTTGTTGAAGTTGCGTTAATAGTTGCGATCGCGAAATCCTGGAGGGACTGCACAACGCAGGATTCTCATGTCGAGTGATCCAGTGATCCAGCATTGTCCTCAGGATTACTGTAGCAAAATATGTTTCATTTGGCCATGATGCACTTATTTTTGCAAAAAGTGATGCTCGCAAGAGGTCTTAAACCTTGTCACATGTTTGTCATCGATCTAAAAATGTCTCTCCATTCGCAATCAGAAACCGCTGCCATTGATGCTGCTCATCCTTTGCCTTTCAGTGTGTCTGACTGCAATGGAATAGAATCATTTGTGGGGTTGGTTCATCCAGTTTGCAAAAAACATGCTTTACTGCCTCACCCTAACGCTAATCATATCATATATCATTTATCTTTTGTCAACAGCTGCCACCCCAATATATTGGTGTTCAGAAATGTGAAAAAAATACATTTGAAAAAACCAATGTGTCAGACTGATAATTCTCAGTAAAAAATAGTTCCTTGTATTAAGTGTTGACAGCAATGTGCTGAGGTGTTTCTGTTATTTTGTCCAACCCACTGCATGTGTAATTTGTTAACCCTGTGTGTTTTTGGCTAGTACTCTGTATATATGTCGTTGTTTTACTGGAGATTGTTGTTAATAAAGGTTGTTCCACAATGCAAGTTCAACTCCCAACTGGAAACATTTGAAACAAAGTGTGGATGGTGAGGAGACAACAAAGAATGTTGGAAACCTTTGGAAATACGTTTTGCTTTGATGTTTTCTTTAAATCTGAACTCGGCGCTAGCTTTCCAGAGTCACAGCTGGATTGATGTCCATCAGAGCGCTTCTTGTATCAATTCCAGTTTGTAAGTTGTCAATTACACGAAATCCACACAAACTAACAAAACAGTACAGATGTGCCGTTATGGGGCGGGGGGACTTATACCGAAGTTATTATTTAACTACTGGTTTACCTATTCTATTATTACAGGGTATGTATGACCTACTGACTGGGAGAGAGGCTCCAGCAGATTCCAGGTCCAACATCTGAAGTCTCTGTCCAGAAGAGTGCAGTCCTAGGAACAGCTAAGATACTGCGCAGAACCCTCAAACCCTCACAAAGGCCTCAGGTAGAGGACTGAGCTGGAGGATGACACATACCACCCCACGGGGGGTGAGAGGGGGATTTTAAAAACTGTTTTGTATAATAGACAAACATGAAAAACAGCTGCGCAATATAAATATATATAGTTAATTGAAGACGATAATAAATGTCTTTAAAGCTTATTTTCACCCATTTAACAATTAGATTTTATAATCTGGTGACACCGATGTGTTTACCATCCCCTCAAATGCATTGTCCATGCATTGATCTCCTGTCGACGTGACTACTGTAACGGCGTCTTCACAGGTCGCTCTAAAACCTCGGTCAGACAGCTGCAGCTGATTCAGAATGCTGCTGTCGTGTCCTCACTAAGACCAACAAAGTGGATCACATCGCTCCAGTTTGGAGGTCTTCACACTGGCTGCCTGTTTGTCAAAGAACTGATTTTAATGTTGGATTGTAAAGCACTGAAAGGTTATGCTATGTTATGAGTTCTGAATCATCCAGACCTCTCAGGTGTTCTGGGGTCAGGTCTGCTTTTATTCTCCAGAGTCAAAACTAAACCTGGAGAAGCAGCGCTCAGGTTTTACGCTCCACATATCTGGAAGCAGTGTTGGGCAGTAGGGTATGGAGGACTAAAAGTGCCAATATGAAATAAATAAATACACCATTAAAAAATTAAATACATGTGTCATTAAATAATTGAAATACCAATTATTTCAATATTTCCATTTCCATTTCATGATTTCCATTTCCATTTCACGATTTACATTTACATTTCATGATTTACATTTACATTTCATGGTCCTGTGTTGCAGTAATTCATGAATTGTCAAACTGTCAAACTCACCCATCAAAGTTGGTAGGCGGATCCTGAACCCTGATTGGTTACCCTGCGCATCAAGTCAAGACAAATCAATTCCAGATAATGGATCGATCCAGAGCTACTTCCAATACACTGGGTGGCGCTCTTCGCCTCTAACGTTGGTTTAGATAACTATTAAACTAAACTTTACCGCCAAGTCGAACCTGCTAACCCCTAACGTTGAGAACGCCAGGACAAAATGGCTAAAAGTTGCCCGGAGCTGCTGCGAGAAGCAGCTAATTTAATAGAAGAAGCTCTGAGCAAAACACCTCCAGCTCCGGCGGCTCAGTCGCAGCAGAACCATGCCGCTTCAGCGTCATATAGTAGTGTCACTTCCCGGTGAGGCTGCCAGGCAACTGTTGCTGTTATCGACGAGGAT